>APFE031200864.1:56032-169298 GCA_000404065.3 Pinus taeda | reverse complement strand
GAGTGTGGACGAGATCTGCCTACTCTCCATCTTCAATCCACAAAGACAAATGTTGCTAAGAATCAGGGACCTAGGATCAACCTGTCGTCACCTCTCCGATTCGGATCCTATCAGGGGTGATCATTCTCTCCACCTTCCGAGGACACAAAACTAGATTCATTGGCACGAGATGGCTTTTTGGGCCTAGAACCCTTGACCATTAAAAAATCTTTTTTTTCCAACAAAAGTGATTGTCAGCCGAAAATCTAGGAAGAATGTGACAACCAGAAGGAAGAAAGGCATTAATTATTAAAAAAATGCCATCCTGTACTGGGGTTTCTGCAGACCTTGATACTTTTTTTCAGAGGCAATGGAGGAGGCCCTATAACCCCCTTTTGATCCCTATCCTTCCAAGGGTAATAATGGGTTACTTGAAGTTTCTGAGCCACGAGTCCTTAGAGTGGGCATACCCGCTATTGCCCAGACATAGTAAAAATCATGTCCATAAATGTGAGGGGGCCTATGATCAACCCATAAAAGGCGATCTCTCAGTAACATTATTCTGACAAAACAACCATCTGTAGTTATTTTCCAAGAAACGATGCTAGAAGAAGTGAAAACAAGGGAACTTCTAAAAATCTGCCCTAAATGGGAAGTATGTGTGGTATGTGCATCGAGTCCCTTGAAGGGGTTGACAACCATGTGTGACCCTAAAGCCTTCTCACTCAAAGCTTACAAACCCTTTGCAGAGATCATTTTATCAGGTTACATTCGGGGATCAAGCCATCAATTGCATATACTTAATATATACGCCCCATATTCAAATCGAAAAGCTTACCAAGATCCGTCTTGTCTCATGTGGGCTTTTGGAAATCCATTCACTAATCCTGGCAGGTGATATGAACCTGATGATGGATGATGGGGAGGTCTGGGGACAAAAAAGGAAATTGGATCATCTTGCTTGATATTTTAAGGAACTATTTGTTCACAAGTTACTAAAGGATATTATCATGTGTCTAATATGCCCAACATGTAGGAGCAGGCGTACAGAGGCTGAGGGAATTTCCAAAAGACTAGATCAATATCTGGTCCATTCTTTTTTCTATGAAAGATGGATCAACCTGTCGTCATGGACCCATTACATTGATTTCTCGAACCACAATGGCGTCTTCCTGGAATGGTTAAAGGGAAAAGAGACAGTTATTATACCCTTTAAATTTAATCACATGTGGATGCAAGATAAGGAATTCGCATACTTGGTCAGAGCATCGTGGCTCAATACATTTGAACAAATCCCTGTCCACAAAATGGAGGTTGTATCATACAAACTGCGAAGATTAAAATCTGAGGTTATTTCATGAGTAAGAAAGGCGAGAAAAGGATATGGCTAGGTTGTCATAAATTGAGCAAGAGATTACCGCTTTGAATGACCCATCAAATCCGCAATAATTTGTTGATTTGTCCAAGAAGAAGCTATTGAACCTGGTGGATAGGAAAAGCAAGATATTGAAATTTCAAGAGGAAGAATGGAGACTGAAGTGCAGGGCAGACTGGGTAGCTGCAGGGGACAAGAACACTCCCTATTTTCACAACTTGGCCACAAAAAGGAAGAGGGCAAACACTATATGGTGTATCGGAGACAGGGAGAATAAGATTCTTTCTAACCAAAAAGACATTCAAAATGAGGCAATCCACGATTTTAGCAATCAGTTTAAGGCAAAGGAGGAATCAAATATAACCTATCAGATGGAGTTTGCAAATTTGTTCCCCTGCATAGTGAATGAGGAGGCTAATGCTCAAATGGATAGGTCGATAGCAAAGGAGGAGCTATATAAGGTCTTGAAATCTTTGGCACAGGACAAAAGTCCTAGCCCAGATGGGTGGCCAGTAGAAATCTTCCTCTTTTTCTTTGACATCATGGGGACAAAGCTTGAATCTCCTTGACTGGGTCACATCTCAAGTTCTATCAACGCATCCAATTCCTAAAAAGTCTAACCCATCTTCCTTTTCAGACTTCAAAAGTATCCCATTATGCAAATACAGTGTACAAGATGGTTTCCAAAGTCATTGCAATCAAAACCAAACAAATGTTATCCTTGCATATTACACCAGAACAGTTCGGTTTTCTACCAAATAAACAGATTCAAGACATAGTGGCAATTACTCAATAATGTTTACATTTTATTAAATTGCGTAGGATGGAGGCATGCCTGATGAGGATTGATCTGATTAAGGCTTAGCATAATGTTGACTGGGAATTCCTTAGATTGATTCTCCACAAAATTAGTTTTGCACACAAGCATATAGACTAGATCATGGCATGTATTTCCTCTACAAATTTGGCAGTACTCATCAATGGCATTCTGACATATTTTTTCAGGATCACAAGGGGTTTTTGCCAAGGATGTGAACTTCCATCATTGTTGTTAATATTGGTCATAGATGGATTGAGCACAGGGATCGAAGTAGCTAAAGCATTGGGTACAATCGTAGGCTGCTGGATCTCAAGACAAACTAGCATTTCACATCTAGTGTTTGTCGATGATGTGGTATTCACAAGGGAAGTGAGCATATCAGAATGGAGGACAATTCACCAAATCCCTTCTAAGTTTGGGGAAGCATCAAGGCTCATTATGAATAAGAAGAAATCAGAATTATATCCAACAGGGTGGACATGGTGCCAATAATGGAAATTGCCAACATATATGAGGTGAAGTGACTTCCATGGATGGAGGTTTCAAGTATTTAGGCTTTAATTTTAAGCCGAATAACTATGTGTACCTAGACTAGGAATGGCTAATCCAAAAGTTTGAGAGGTTGGCCCGATGGGAACACAAGTAGCTAACCTTAGGCGGAAGCCTGATCATGATCAAAGTTGTCCTTCAGGGCATCTCGGTCTACTGGATGCACCTCTTTAAATTACCCAAAGTAGTCATTAAAAGAATTAATGCAATTATAGCTAGTTTTCTCTGGCAAGGAGCAAGCTCGACTAAGAAATTCCATGTAGTCCACCTTGATGTTATTTCAAAGTGTAAGGCAAACAGGGGTTGAGGTATTAGAGGCACTGAAATTTTTAATCTGGTGTTGTTGGTTAAAAATTTGTGGCAAGCTATTAAAGGTACAGGTATGTGGCAAAAGGAGAAATATCTAAACAATCTTAATCTTGAGGAATGGATCAAAGTTGGCGCACCAGAAAAGAAGAATGCTTCACTCATTTGGAGAAGTCCGATTAAAACCAAGCTCTGGCTATGCAGTAATCTCAGATGGGAGGTCAGCAGGGGCGATAAGATTCCTATTGGCCTTGATAACATTAAAGGTATGGAGGATAATCACCTACTCTCAGTGCCCATTATACAATTTATAATCATGCACGTTATCAGTTTCTGAATCACCTTGGTTGCACGCGTGAGTCTATTCTATCTTCCCTTCATTGGTCTCACTCTATGATCTTGGGCTTCCGATGGAACATGAGGCTAAGTGGGGGAGCGTTATAGATATACACTCAGCCAAGCAGGCATAGCATTGACAGAGTCAGATTATTGTTTAGTATGGGGAGGGAGAGTAACAAAAGGTCATCTATCAACCAAGGAAACATATTCTATCATCACTCAAGGGAATAGGCCTCTTTACAAGGACTCATCGATGGTGCAAATGTGGTGATGGGAGGTAACATTGAAAATGAAGTGTTTCATGTGGTTGGTGCTCAACAACCAAATACTGACGTGGGAGAACCTCATGAAAAGGGGGTTCAAGGGGCTCGTTTTTGCTATGTGTGGACGGTCGAATGAAGACGTGGTGCATCTCTTACTACAATTCCCATCTGTCAATGCAATCTAGAATGAGGTAACTATGTATTACAAAATTCATGATCAGGTGGATAGATCCTCTATTGGCATGTGCCTTTCTAAGTGGATTGAGGGACAGAAAGAACTTAGAATGCTCCCTTTCTACATTTGCTAAGGGATATGGCGGAGCAGATATGCTAGAATTTTTCATCATATTGTCCCTAAAGTGCGGCATTATGCCCTGAAGATTTTGTCTTTCTTTCAGGAGATTGCGATGTGGAGGTTGGAGTTGTCTAGGAGAACATGCTCTCACAAGGAAATTGGGTCATCTGTCAGTTGGTTATTTTCATAGAGCACATCAAAAGGGGAATGTGGGTTGGAGCATATATAGTTCTGAAGCCTCGATAGTCCTATCGTTTCAGCGAGCCTGGAGGTGTCGAAACTAACAATAGAGAAGAAACATTAGCACTTTGGGGTGTTTTAAGGTGTTGCTAGATGGCAGGAAATTGAGGAGATTATGATTGTTGGGGACTCCAAAAAGGTTATTGAGTGGGCTCAGGGACATTCTAATTTTGGGTCGCATTCTCTCTTCCACTAGATGCAGGAGATCAAGGCCATGTAAGCATCCTTTAAATAGATTTCATTCATCCATATTTCCCGAGAGCAGAAATGGGTGGTTGACGCCCTTTCCAAAAGTGGTAGATCTTTTGTGTCGGACGTCAATAGATTCACATTTTTTGTCATAGGTTCTCCTTGCAACTCTGGGAGTTTCATTTTCTAAGAGGCAGAGTAGGCTTCTTTGTCGCTACACTGCAAGCATGCCTTGCATATGGTCTACAAGTCGGTTTTTACTTTCTTTTGTATTTGTTTTTTTGTCTGCGAGGTGTCTGCCTAGCCTACTATAGTTGTCAGTTATTTCTGCTAGCAATTTTTTGCATCATATATTTGTTTTGAACTGGGAATTACTCTAGTATCTCAATTTGTATCTATTACAGACGTCTTCGTCTCTCTAGAAGTTGTAGTTTCTCTTCATAGGAATCTCTTGATTCATCAAGTTGCAAATATAACTACCTTTTGTTTTAATGAATGATAGTTGGTTTTTTATCATGAAAAAAAAAGAATAGTATTGCCTCTATCATCATTTTTTGCAATAACGATTTTTCTCGAATTTCTTTCTCACCAAATTCAAACGCAAACACAAACTAAGTGACCTAGAGTGCCCCCAACCCTATTCTTTCTCACTATTTTGTTTCCTTCCTCTTATTGGTGTTTAAGTGACATGGAGTGCCCCCAACCCCTTTTTTCTCACTATTTTGTTTACTTCCTCTTACTATTTTTTATTTTGTGTATCTGCACTCATTAGTTCCATTTGAGATATTGCAACGCTAACAAGTCATCTCAACCACTGGACGCTTGATTTCAATGTTAAAAAGGTCAGACTTAGCAGTAACTCAATGAGGCTCAACAAATTAGAAAATTAATAATTAAAAACCCAAAAAAAAAACACAAGAAGAAATTGACGAACATGAAAAAAGGACAAAATATTTAGAAGCTTTCTTATTACATGTAAACATATACCACACACTCCACAAAAATTTTGTCATCAGAAATTAAAACTAACTTTTCCCCCTTAAACCACAAGAGAACATTCTTCTCTCCCAAACATGCATATAGCAAGTGCAAAGGATGTCATTTTTCCACATGTTCTATACTACAATAATTACTTAAAACAATTTCATTCACCCCAGTAACAATTAAGCAATTATACATATAACAGTAAGCAATAATGCACAATAGAAGATAGCCAAGCACACTGAACACAGAGATTTTGTTCAAAGACCAAGCCAAAACCGAGAATCAATTCTTCTTCCTCTTAGTCAATAAATGTTCGGCTTGAGATACATAGTCCAATAGTATATCCATAAACCAGTCAAAGTCAAACATTAGACTACCAAATCAACGAGAGTCGAACCAAGTCAAATGAGATATAAATAAGTCAACTTCGTTACTAGCCAACAATCTAGGCAGAGGGACCAAATTTTGGCCTACAATTCCTTGGAAAAATCTTGTTCAAATTCACAGTCAACCCTGTAGTTAATGCCCAAAACTTCTGAAATTTGATCAACGAAAGTCAAAGATTCAGCTTTCTTCCTCAGTCAAAGATCCAATCAACCAAATCCAAAACCTTCCTACAATCTTCGATCAAATGAGAGAGATTTGACCTGCCGTCAAAGTCTAGTCAAACAATGCAGTCAACCTCAATTATCATGCCCAAAACAAAGGTAAATATTCAATCAAACAGAGTCAACATCCTCCTAAAAAGCTCGGCCTCCAATCCAAAACCCTCGATCAAACAGAGTCAAGTAGCCCAGGTCAACATAAGTCAAAAGAGAGAAAATGTTAGTCAACATAGAACAGAAAAAGTGTCCTTCGCATGTGTGAACTCTTCTCGCTATTTTAGATTAAATTGATGTGATGTGTTGGATGCCAAATGAGGGTCAAGGATGCCTTACTAATATATGATGGAGGTGGTTTTTCCACTTGTAGGGCTAACTTAATGGTCTTAGGGTCGACTTGGTCAAACCCAAAATATGAATTGTCTCCATTAACTTACCATTGAAAATTTTGATCCAAGCTGCCATTTTTAACACTCCCTTTTAGCAAGGGAGGAATTTCCAACTACATCAGAAATCTCATCTAGGATGTACTTGTCTCAACATAAGAAGCTCATACCATCTCATCTCAACTAAACAATGATGACTTGATACATAGAAGAAGAATAATCCACACTAACAATAGGGGAGATCCATTTACCACAACCAAGTCCATGGCAGTCGAATATAACCTTGGTAAAGATCAATATAACCTTGGTAAAGATCACACACCCTATGTCCACTGACAGATACTCATCCAACTTGATCCTTAGCGATCAAGTGGTTGAACACCTACATCCAACACTTATGGGAGATCAATTTACCACAACCAAGTCCATGGCAGTCGCGTATGACCTTGGCAAAGATCACACGCACCTAAGTCTCCTTGCCCACTGGCCAGATGGGTGGCAATTCCGGCAAGCTTAACCATCTCAATATGGCCCCTGGACAATAATGACACAAAGGTGACTTGCAAGTAGGATGAATACTAGGGTATGTACTCGGCCAATTCCATGGATTTAAGGAGTACCTCCTCACAACCAGGAGCCTCACTTCTCATCCCCCCCCACCAACCAAGTCCATGGCTAGTCAAAAGACTATGGGAAGAGGGATACATTCTCCTGCACTCCAAGTTTATCTCTAAAGAATAAGTGATTGTCACAGTATATCACAATCATATCTAGCACATGATCAAATAGTTCTGCAAAGAGTTTTTGTAGCCACACTGCCTCACTGCTAGCCATACTAGCTATAATATACTCTGCCTCAGTTGTACTGAGAGCGATAGACTTACGCTTCCTGCTCATATAGGAAATCATGGCAGATGCCAAGCTAAAGTAGCACCCTGATGTGCTCTTCCAGTCAATAACAATCCCAACCCAATTTGCATCTGTATATCCATGTAGTCTCAAATCATCATCGGAGGCATATCTCAGTCCATAATTGATCGTTCCATGTAGATATCTCAACACATGTTTTGCGTCCACCCAGTGAGCATGCAAAAGTTCCACCATGAACTGGCTCAAGGTGTTGATAGTAAAACCTATATCTAGTCTAGCACTAACCAGAAATATCATAGCCCCATTCAGTTGTTGGTACATAGAAGGTTCTACTAAATCTGGTCGCCTAGCTTCACCACATAACTTCTTGAAGTTTGCCTCCATCGATGTGCCCATGGATTTGCCATCAACCATCCCAAATCTCTCCAAGAGTTTCACAACATATTTTCATTGGCTGAGGAAAATATCTCCAGGTTTTTGCCACAACTCTAAGCCTGGGAAATAGTGCATCAACCCAAGATCTTTCATCTCAAATTCGAAGGCAAACTCCCTCTTACATTGGATGATTAGAGAATATTCTCTTGCCATGAACAAATCATCAACATATAAAACCCAAATCAAAGGCATACCTTGGACAACCTTAAAGTAGAGGGTTTGATTGGCATTGCTTCTATTGAATCCCAACTTCATCAGGCATCCATTGGTCGGAGCATACAAAGCCCTGGGAGCTTTCTTCAACCTGCAAACATGGGTTTCCTTGTCATGTTCCTCATATCCCTACAGTTTCTCCAGGTACACTTCTTCCTTGAGTATGCCATGAAGAAAAGTTGTCTACCCATCCATCTAATGAAGACTCCAATCGCGATTAACAACAAGAGCAATAATAGACCAGATGTTAATGCCTAGCAACAGATGCAAATATCTCATCATAATCTTCTCCCTCTTTCTCGGAGAATCCTCTAGCCACAAACCTCGCTTTTAACTTTTCAATACTACCATCAGTTGCATGTTTGATTTTGTACCCTCAGGTCTCGGAACAACCTCCAATACATCACTTTTCATGATGGATTGATATTCCTCTATCATGGCATCTTTCCAAACTTGTTCCTTCACTGCTTCATCGCTGCCAGGTTCAAATTGTATGATGTTGCTCGTCAATGCAACATATCCTTGATATTTGTGAGGTTGCTTGCTTTCTTTGAAGGTGCCTCTAGGGTTTGAATGTCTCTATGCATCCTATAAAGTATCACGAAGCCACAAGGGTCTCTTCATTGAAGGAGGATCACAAGGTGCCATAGGCTCATATGGAAGGTCAGGCTCTAGCATCAATGGCTCTGCATCTACATCCATAGAATCATCTCTTCTCTTAGTTAGAGCAAGGATAGGAGAGTCCCTTGCTTTTCCAAGGGCAGCATCTTCATCAAAGGTCACATCCCGGCTGAACTCAATGTTCCTCCGTCCTAGCACATATATCCTGTAAGCTTTAGAATTTTCACAATAACCAACAAACATATGTTTCTTTCTTGAAGCCTCTAGCTTTGGCCTCTTCTCTTTCAATACATGGAAGTAGACAGGGCAGCCAAATATTCTCAAATTTCCAACTTTCAGTTTCACACCTATAAATGCTTCTTCAAAAGTCTTCTTCCCCGGGACTTGATGAGGTCTTCTATTTTGAACATATAACACGGTATTTGTTGTTTCTCCCCATAGAAGCATAGAAAGCTTTTGATCATAAATCATGGCTTTGGCTACTTCCAAGATGGTCATGTTCTTCCTCTCAGCAACTCCATTTTGTTGAGGGATGTATGGAACAATCACCTCCCTCTTAATTCCGACTTCCTTACAAAAATCCTTGAAGTCATTTGAAGTGAATTCTCCTCCATTATCTATCCTTAGGATCTTGATCTTCTTTCCAATTTGATTTTCCACTAGAGCTTCGATATCCCTGAACATGTTGAAACCCTAATCCTTGGTCCTCAAGAAAAAGATCAAAGTCTTACGGGAGAATTCATCAATAAAGATCATAAAAAATGGCTGTTTTGAAACGGAAATAGCCGAGTTGGTCCATTCCATTGCCCTTCGGAGTGACTCGGTACAAAAAACGGCTCGGTTGGCCGAGTCATGGCTGACTCGGCCGAGTCATGGCTGACTCAGCCAACTCGGCCGTTTCCCGTACTGACTCGGCCGAGTCACAAACAGCGGCCTGTAACCCACTAAAACAGCAATTTAACATTATTTTAATGAAATTTTAAGGGGTTCGCTGATTGGTTTGGACTTCAAGGTGTTTTATGAATTAGCTAAATGTTATTTGGGGTCCATTTCCCCCTCCCAAACCCTATTTAACACACTCAAATGCTCTCTACTATTGATATGCTATTCAAATTTCATGGCAATGTTAAATTGTTAAAGTAAAAGTGACATTCTCCTTAATCTTCATTTTCATCCTTTTACTTAAATTTTTAACATTACCATGAAATGACTCGGGATGTTTGAGAGTGGTTTTGGCCTCATTGGATTTCATATGGAGAAAGTAGAATTTTCGATTTTATTCAAAATCCAGCAGACTTGTCAGTTTTTCAGGATTTCAGGATTGGAGGATTGCAATGTTTCCATTGAATTTTGTCATGTATTAGGGTATGGAACCCGTATTTAATCAAGAGCACCAATCCCTCTATGTACCTTGATGTTAGTGACATTGGTTTTCGTACTCCTCTGGGATTCGCTCCCAAATCAGGGGCTTCTGAAAATGTCGCTCTCGCTCCTGTTTTCGCTCCTGCTCCCAAGTAACACAAAGAAGAGAAACCATTTGGATCAAAAACGGTTAAATGATCTAGTTTATGTCCAATACAACCTCCGGCTCAAACGAAACCATTTGCTGAACAAAAGACCTGATTCAGATCCCATTGTGTTGGAAGACATTGATCCAACATCAGATTGGGTAGTGGAGAGTCGTCCAGCAGAGTTTGATCCTAATAAGGATCTTGATTTAGATTTAGATATCAAGACATCAGTTGAACTTGAACATGTTGTTCAGTTGAATGCAGATCCCAATCCACCAGCCTCAGTGTCACAGCAAGCAAGGACTCCAGTTGTAGGCGCTTCCTCTACTCAGCCACGACAAAAGCGCAGCCGCATATCTACTCTATCTCAGCTTGCATCTACTGCAGTTGCAGCCTACTAGTGGTACCACTTCTGCAGCTGCAGTTGGAGATGATGATGATGAGGAGGAGCCATGGGGCCCCCTGTCCGACTCTGATGATGATCCAGAGATTGCTCGACATGATCTTGGCTCCTCTGGCAGCAGCTACTAGCCAGTAGCTGTAGTACTAGTACTAGAGTCTGGTCACAGTTTACTTTTGTTGTAGAGGCCATTTCTAGCCTCCTTGGTTATGTGTTTTTTGTTTTGAGTCTTTGATCATGTATGGCAGTTGACTATGTATTGCCATTGGGTACCATTTTGATATAATGGATTGGTTCATGAGCCTACTTTCATCATATGTTGTCTTCCATCTATATTATAATGATGTGTTTGGAAATATGAATGAAAATCTTCAAAATTATGTTTTTTTTTATAAAAAATAAAATATATATATATTTAATGTATTTTTTACAACGACTGAGTCATTGAAATCGAGTCGGCTGAGTCATTACCATTTTGGAGTCGGAGTCGTAGTCGATCCTCGGCCGAGTCGGAGTCGGAGTTTTAAAACTATGGTATAAATATCCTCCAAGAGATGTCACTGGCATACACCCACAAAGATCAAAATGAATAAGTTGAAGAATCTCTTTAAATATGTTGCTACTAGAAGGGAATAGTCCCTTTACATTCTTGCCACTAGCACATCTCTGACATACACCTTCATGATCCACTTGAATCTTGGAAATCCCTTAAACCATCATGCTCAAGTTAGGAAAAGCTTTGTACTGAAGGTCAACAAATTTTTCGTGCCAAAGCTCACATTGATTAGTGGTATCATGGACCAATGCTCAAATTGGACGTCCACAAACTCTATATAGGCCTTCATTTCTGACACCAGGCGTGAAGGTTGCCCTTAAGTTAGATTTCCTTGGCCATGCAAGAACTTTTCCATTAATGAATGCAACTCTAAATCCTTCTTCCATGGTAGAAATGGAGACAAGATTCTTCTTCAAGCTCAGCACATACAAGTTTACAACACATATTACGGATGAATGGTTTGACCAGATCCAAATGAAAAGAAATAGAGCCAAACCCTTTGACAGGACCAGTAAAATTATCCCCAAGTATAATTTTCAAATTAGAGTCCCTCTCAACCAAATTTAGGAGGATTTCACGATACCCAGTAAAGTGTCTAGATGCCCCACTATCCACCAGCTAGCTATCAATGCTATTTGAAGATGAGCTAGAAAGAACAGCAACAAAAAAATATTCGGATTGAATATTAGTAACAATATCAGCATACCTTGTGTTCATGGACCTCTTTTGAGGGCAATGAGTCTCTTCAACACTTGCATGGGCATCAGGACCTCTTTCTCTCCTATTGTTGAAGTTGTTTTTGTTGTTGCCATTGTTGTTGAAATTGGGCCTCTGAGCACTTCTTCTTTCAAGACAGTCTCGGGCTATGTGGCCAAATTTGTCGCATCTATAGCATTGGACTTTGGACAAGTCCCTTCTACTATTGTTGAATGCAAGAGTTGGCTTCTTTGACTTCCATTTGGAAAGTCTTCCTTTCCCTAGTCCTATCTTGACATTGGCTGCAAATGATGTAGGTTCTCCTTCCTCGTGCTTCTGAATTCTTAATCCTAAATTTGAGCCTGAGAGTTCATCAAACGAAGGGAGCTCCTTTTTGCAACTAATTCTTGTTATGAATGTCTCCTGAGACATGGGGAGTCCTCCAAGGGTCATCTGCACAAGCTATCTATCAAGTACGATTTCTCCAATGAAAAGAAATTGATCTCTTATTTGAGAGATTCTCATGATGTGGCCTATTATAGATTCAGATTTGGTCATCTTGATGTCATGAAGTTGACTCTTCAAGGAAATGATGTGGTTGAGATTGTCGACCTCATACATCCTAATCAATCTGTCATTTAACTTCTTCATCTTCAACACATAAGTGATGAGATGAAATGTAAGAGGATCTCTCACCCTTCTTGTACTTGGATTTCACATTGGTATTCTCAAGAGGTTTAGCTACCTTGCCCTCCAGATACACCATCACATCATTCTCTTCAAGGGTAATACAATCTAGCGCTCCATGTTGCAAAGCTAGAGGCATCATTCAGATTCTCTTCAATCTTGAAGTAGGAGGAAGTCATCTTGTCCAAGAGGGTTGATCACCAATCGGCAAGAGAAGTGTCTTAGGCACTGTTCTCTGGTCTCCAATGGTAATCTTCACCTCAGCTCGAATACCATGTTAATTTTCCACATGTTTTATGCTGCAATAGTTACTTAAAACAATTTCATTCACCTCAACAAAAATGAAGCAATTATAGATAGAACAATAAATAGTAATGCACAATAGAAGATAGCCAAGCACACGAAGACACAGAGCTTTTGGTCAAAGACTAAGGCAAAACCCCACAAGGGGGAAAACCCTAAATCAATTCTTCTTCTTCTTAGTCAATCCATGTTCGTCTTGAGATACATAGTCCAATAGCACATACATAAACTAGTCAAAGACAAACCTTGGAATGCCAAGTCAATGAGAGTCAAACCAAGTCAAATGAGAGAAAAAAAGTCAACTCTATTACTAGTCAACAGTCTGGTCAAAGAGGCTGAATTTCAGCCCACAAATCCTCAGAAAAATCTTGGTCAAAGTCACAGTCAACCTTGTGGTCAATGCCCAGCAAAATAGTCTAAAATTTGGTCAACGCAAAGCCAAAGATTTAGCTTTCTTAAGATTCAGTCAACCAGATCCAAAACCTTCCTGCAATCTTCAATTAAATGAGAGATATTTGACCTGCAGTCAAAGTCCAGACAAACAGTGCAGTCAAAGTCCAGACAAACATGCCCAGAACAGAGGTTATTGTTCGGTCAAACAAAGCCAATGTCCTCCTGAAAAGCTTGCCCTCCACGACAGTCCAAAACCCTCGGTCAAACAAAGTCAAGTAGCCCAAGTCAATGCAAATCAAAAGAGAGAATGTTGGTCAACACAGAACAGAAAAAGTTTCCTTCTTGCTCCTTCGCACGTGTGAACTCTTCTTGGTATTTCAGATCAGATTGATGTGATGTGTTGGACTCCAAATGAGGGTCAACAATGCCTTATTTATATGTAATGGAGGAGGTGGCTTTTCCACTTGTGGGGCCGACTTGGTCAAACCCAAAATATGATTTGTCTCCATTAATTTTCCATTGAAAATTCTGACCAAAGCTACCATTTTCAACAAAGGAATCAAATGAGATGTAAAATCATCCCTAAAACAGATTTCCTCCACATCCGCAGCTTTTTTATGTTGTGATTTCTTAATAAGGAGAATAGCTTAGGAAAAAAGATAGCAAATCAGCAATTTGAATTTATCAACAATTTGTTCACATTGTTGGAACTTACTATGAGCAAGCTTTCCAAATTATAGTCCTTCCTCACTTAAAATGTTCTCCATCACCATAGAAACCATACTAGATAAATAATAAAACTTTTAGCTTCAGAATAATTTGATACATGCAAGAAATGTAGAGAAAACACTAACGGCAAAGATAGCACCATCAAATGGGGGCGGCAGGAGCGAGAGGGGTATTATTTAGCCCCGACTGAAAAATCGTGTCACAATATACTTGGGTCTTCGGGTCTCGGCTCAGCAACGAACAACTCTGCTGAATATTCTGCGTTATGGAAATGCTTGGAAATGGCTATCAAAAAGAAAATTTCTAGATTATTAGTTTTTGGAGACTATATGTTAGTCATCCATCAAATGACCAAGGCCAAGAAGATGATATGCTCAAATTATCCCTCCTTGAATCGAAGGGCCCTTGTCTTCGCCTCTTAGTTTAAAAAATTGGAATTCTTTCACATATAAAGGCATGTGAACGTGGCAGCTGATGTTTTAGTTAAAAAAGGCTCCACCTTGGGACATCAGTCATCCTGGAAATGGTTAATAGACTTAAGCACTTCACCAATTCCTTAGAGATCATTGGTTGCCTAAGATACAGTCAGGACAAAGTGGGTGTAAATGTTCCCCATTACATAGCTATGTTGAGTGCCCCAAGAAGTAATCATTTAATAATTGATCCGATTACCAAAGTGAAAAAAAATGGACCAGATAAGTGGTTGGTTTCCTTCAACAAATTTCGATTAGTGGTTTGTCTCCTGAAGCAGAAGGGCCTTGGGATCCGGTGGCCGTTCCTTTGCCGACCACAGATCCTTCTGGCCCCTTCCAAATGTTTTAATTTGATTTACAAGTGGCATGTCATGTCATTCGTCTCAAATGCAGGGCATCTTGTCTATTTATTTTTCTCCTGGTAGGATCTGTAGTAGATTGTCTCGGCCACAGAGTCCAGACTACTGTTCTGAAGAATGGAATTATCATTTGTCTTGCGACCTCCCTTAGATGTTGATTCTCTGTCCGGTTGAGAATTGGGAGATGGCTCTGGATTTTTTTTTGCAGATCGGCTTGTGGCAAGGTTTTAGTCCTGTCAATATGTTGCATTTTTCGAATCCCCAATTTATTCATGTGTCTTCATTCCACCCTAGCACTGAAACTAAGAGAATTCTTGTTGCGTGTCTGGTATGTGCTGGCGGACTCTTCGGCTCCCTCAGAGAATGTTAACACCAGCCATGTGCTTGACAGGCTTCTGGATGCTTCTATGGCTCTCTTGGCTTCTATCCAGAAACTAGAGGACATGGTTCAAAGGCAGCATAGTTCTTTTCAAGCTCTTCCTGAAAGCAAAATTGCTCAGGCACCACGCAGATATGGAAGAGTCATTAGATAGTTTGCATGAGGAAGTGCACTCACTCTGTGCTCACGTGACTGCTTTGGAGGTCTCCAGGACTGGAAATGTGCAGCTTATTTCGGGAGGTGTTGGTTCCAGTGTTGTTACTGAAAGGAAAAGAACCCGCCGTTTAAGGGGGTCTGGTGTTGCTGCCCAAAGTCATTGCTAAGTATTGAGGTTCAAGTTTTTGGGTGGTGCCTTTTTCAAATCTGTTAACCTATGTTACTATGTAAAATTGCTGCATACTTGGGTCTTTCTGTAGAGTTTACAGTGGTCATGGTTTTAGATTGAAGAATTGCAGACCTAGAGCTAGCAAGCTTTTTGAGAGGACTGTTGTTATCAGAAATTTTGTTTCAGAAAAACTTGTGTAAGGGTTCTGGTCCCTAGTCCAGCGTTTATTAATACAAAAATCCTTATCTGTTTAAAAAAAGATAGCACCATAAATTACTCCTTGTGAAAAGAATCACTTTGCAAGCCATGCTTTTTACACTTTATCATGAGTATTCCTAGGAATCTATGATAAAGGAAACACCACTTCAAATGCCCTACCAGGCATGTTTCCATACAGAAACATAAAAATGTAACTGGTACAGCCATGAAATGCGTTTTCAATTGTAAGAATGTGTCTCACCTATTGAAAACACATTTCATACAATTGGAAACATGTTTTTGTACTGTAATAGCATACATAAAATGTGTTTCCATCACTATATTTGCCTATTTTAACATGGTTTCTTTATCAAAGGTGCAATTTCACCTTGTGTCATAGCTGACCTACTGGTTGAAGACTTCTCCATAGAGAGAGCTTTCCTGGCAGGATTCTGGGAACATAATCTTATTCCTAACTATATCAGGGCTTGATCGTTTCCTTGACACCAATCCCCTTAATTCAAGGTCAAATTGCAGAACTAAGAAAATAAGGAGTTTTTACCCTGACTCCACACCCTAAAAAGGTTAAAAGCACAACCACAGTGAGTAACATCACAGCAACCATTTATTAAAAAATCAATCAGTTCATTTTTTTTGTTTTTATATAAAAATAAAAATACAAAAATATTTTCTAGCTTGTGCCTAGATTTTATCTTATAAAGCTAGTAAATACTTGAAATTTTGGCTTAAGAATTACTTTTTTATCCAAGGAAATCATTGCCCTCTGTTTTCCTCACTTGAAAATATAGTTTACAAGGGTATTTTCAAGGTGCATTTGCATATCCCTAGTTTGTCATAACAATTTTTACACATTCAGTAAAACATTTACTCAAGGGTTTGATCAAGTAAGTACATATTATTTTGTAACCTTCATATTATTCCAGACCTAAATTTGATTGTTTATTATTAAATTTCTGAGGTAATAATAATAAATATATTTTCCAGCTTGCTGGAAATTTCTCTAGGCATTGACCCCCAAGGGGAGTCACCCCCTTTTACTGCAAGTAGTTTCCAGATTGCTGGAAACTTCATTTACTTGCAGATCTAAAGTGCTGGGCTATTTTTATTATTGCTAACTCGATGCGCAAGCTTCCCCACCCACATATCTATTAATCTAGTGAAAGAGAACTTTGGCAATCTAGTTTTTTTTGTATTTATCATTTTTGCAGGTCAGAGAAGTGCAAGACAGTGACACAGTTGTCCATTTACAGCCACCTATAAAGAGGTAAATCAATGAAATAATCTCTCACCTGGTTACAGCATCCAGCACACAACCTTGTATTGTTCACAGAATCAAATATTTTGAGGTTTGAGTGGTTTTCTGCTTGTTGGTCTGCAATTTACTGCAGTTCTATTTCCTATTCGAGATCAATAAAGTAATTAATTAACTCCTACCTTCACCATATATCCCACATCTAGGCAATAGTTTATTGATATTTTGGGTAAGTTTTGTGTGCTCGGATTAGGGAAGCCTCCTTTGGCTAGGAGTTGGCCTAAAAAGTGGGGATTTGTGTCGAGGTGACAATGAGCACTTATCCTGGGGGGTACCACCTCAAAGGACTTTATCGTTATCAAGGCTGCTAAATTGGCTGCTAACAGGTACAGAATACTACAATATTTATCCTCCCTAGGTACATTACAATTACATGATGTTGAAAATTGTAGCCATGGTTGGCATTTGTTGAAAAGTGACTAGGTTCAGTCTTCATAGTGACATGTGATTATGATTTTATGTAATTGATGTAAAGAAGAAAATAAAATTATTTTTGTAATGTTTGTCTCTTTGGTTTCATGAGCCAGAAATTTTATTTTTAGTTAAGGCTCCCATTGTGAGCCTTTAGGGTTAGTCATCAAGTCATAAAGTTCATTGAGTCAATGTCAAAGTTTGAAGACCCTTGTTGGGCATGTTACATGCGTAAATGAGTCATTACGAAACCCTCCAAGAACAAGCTCAAGCACCTCCTTCAAGTCGGCCTAAAAATGTTTCTAGTAGGACATGTCGGCCTAGGCACCTATTCAAGTTGGCTTATTTTGGATTGCAGACTACTATAAATAGGGCAGCTCGGCCTCATTTGAGGGACAGAATTTCGGTCAAGGTCTGAAGTGAGAAAGAAGTGTGATA
This sequence comes from Pinus taeda, assembly GCA_000404065.3. Taxonomy (NCBI): domain Eukaryota; kingdom Viridiplantae; phylum Streptophyta; class Pinopsida; order Pinales; family Pinaceae; genus Pinus; species Pinus taeda. The sequence continues at coordinate 151,641 of APFE031200864.1, read as the reverse complement.
ACGTCAAGGAAGATAGCCTCATAGCCAATGAGAAGAAAGAAGGGAAGAACAAAGTTGTTTGGGTCTGTTTTAAGGCTAATATCCATCACACGTGCGAGGAGAAGTATCATCTGCTGCATGGAAAGCCAAAGTTATCTCAGTCATCAAAGAAGGCCGGATTAAAGAAGTCATCTAATCAAGAATGCAAGCTGTGTTGAAGGAGAAGAAGTCTACATCCTAAACAAAGGGATCAAGGGTAAAATCTTGGTGGTGACACTTTCCACATGCTGCAACTAGGGCTTCTGAAATAGGCCAAGAATTGCAGGAATCCGAAATCTAAAGGGTAGCCGAGAAGGAGAGTGACGTTAGCAATTTGACTAGTGTGGACTTGGTCAAGAAGAAGACGCTGGAAAGAACAGTTTGTGACTTGGTCTTGGAGAGGTTGTGTCAAGGGTCTTGTTCTTGGTATTCATCAATTGAAGTCTCTATAAGAAGAAGAATTCGTTTCGGCTTTCCTCTCAAGTTGGAGAGGTTTTGGCCCTAGCTGATAGCCTACATTTTGTGTCTCTTGTCTCTTTATTGTTTATGCATTGGAAATTGTTTGATGAAGAACACAATAATAATCTAAATAAAGAGAAGATCCTAATCTAAAGAAGTAAAAGGCATTCACAAGCAGTGATCATTAGAAGAGAAATCACCTAATCTTGATGCCCTAGATTTCTCAACAGCATTTCCATCAATGAAAATTAAAGGAAGAAAAGAAAATTACAAATTACAAAGTTGAATTTATATTTTTCCCTTAAAAATCCTCAAGTCGGGGCCCCAAAAGGCACCCATTCGACCCCTACTTGGAAGTCTACATAAAAGAAAGGATTCCTCCTCATTTGGCACATCGAATTTGTCTTGTGCATCTCTGATCCAATGAATTTCAAGAGGAGATAAGGAGGCTAAAAATTCTAAGGGAGGGCTATGGGATTTGGCTTGGCATATCTCTTATTCTTGGGTATTGGTTTGGATATCATCTTGGTGGTCTTTCTGATGCACTAATGTATCTTGAACTCTCTCTCTCTCTCCCGCATAAGGAAGAATCTTTTGGGTTTTCCCCTTGTGGGTTTTGGCCTGGCCTCCGGACTAATTTCTTTGTCTCTTGTCTCATGGTTTCTTGATGTATCTACTGTGATTTACTATTGCTCTTTCATGGTTATGAATGAATTTTCTTATTATTGTTTCATGATGAAAAAAGTTAATGTTAATAATGATTGTGTGATCTATATAAGAAAATTGTTCTACCATTGCCCTAGTAAAAATCAATACATAATTTACAAGTTTTATTTCCCCTCTACTTGCAAATGACTTTGATATTGATGGTCAATGATGAATCCAACCCTTAAAACGAATATTCCAATAGATAGCTATAAACAAAAGGCACCAATAACCATAGCACCCACAGATCACTCGTCATTAGAAGAAGCTTCAAGTTGAAGGACAAGTTGGTTTAAGGAGGGACAATCATTTTGTTATCATGTTTTCACTCTTGCATCGACTACTGAAGAAATCACACGATCCATACTCTTTGACATGCTCAAGACTTGGGGGCTTCTAGATGTAGTGATCTGATTAGTTATGATTCTCTATATGTACAGCAATGGCAAAGTACATTCACAATTGAAAAATATTGATGATATCCACAGCACAATTAAATAGGGTTGTTGACTCTCATCTACACCTTTTGGTCAATATTATTAATGAAATAGAATTTCGTACAAAGGCAATGGGTGACACAAGTGGAAGCCTCCTTTTTGGGATCTCCATTGACATTTTGTAATTTGCATGTGCCTTTGTGTAAATGTCCCATTAAATTGTAGGACTCAAAGAAATAGATTGATATTCTACACTCATTTTATGAGAATTAGATGCCAATATGAACAAAATAAAAGTTACAACCTTCAATTTGTCTAAGAGAAAAGCTTCTACCATCATCCTCACATGTAAAAGAAAAATGAATTACGTAACCTATCATACTTATTTGAGAGTGCTTTTCTTCAGCCCACCATTCGACATGATTCCTACAATAGAATCTTAGTTGATAAAGGATGTATGCAACACTTACACTGGAAGGGCAATGTTGTTAACTACAGTTCCAAGAAAAATAGTCTAAGATTAGTCTTTTGTTGAAGAAAAGTGTAACTAGGTTCGGTATTTGTCAATATAATTTTGGTCTTTGTACTTGTCAAGAAAAAATAAATATTATCTTTATAAATTATATGAATGAGTTTCTTGCTCATTCTATACGTCTAGGAAAGTCAAAGAGTCAAAATTATGTTAAAGAGCTCCTCTTGAGCATTTATGTAATGTACATGTGTCAACCTAGTGTCAAGAAGCCCTCCAAGACAAGCACCATCCTTCAAAGAAAAAGACTACCAGCCAGAGAAAAGAAACCATGAGAAAAGAGACAAAGAAGACTACTAGCCTGAGAAAAGAGACAAAGAAAACATGATTGTCCTTTTAATTCATTTGGGTCTAGAGAAAAGTTCTGAAGGAGAAATTTGTTACAGCACGTTGGAGTGATTTCTGGGCAAAGGTAGGCACAGAAATCGAAGCATAGAAGATAAAAGAAGGTACAGTAGGAACAACATTTAATGTTGTGAGTTGCACGTCGTTCGAGAGAAGCTTTTGAGGAAAAAAACTGTATAGTCCATAATACGATACGGAAATTCGTACAATCCGTCATATGGGATTTCCCGTGCACCTGTCATATGGCAGGAAGCCCCGCTGTCTATGTACCACGCATCAGATGATGTACTCCTAGATGTAGAAGTAATAAATGCAAGGTCCTGGTCAAACTGTGAAGCAAATTACTCCACCTCTGCTGAAGCTGCAATACCCTTCTGTATATAGATGCTTTGGGGTTTTTTTCTATCTTTTGTTTGTGCGGAAACAGAGCTGAAAATTGCAGGTGATTTGGTGGATTTCGGAGAGAGATCTAAGCCCTGGAGGGCATCTCCATTTTGTTTGCAGGTTGAAGATAAATTTCAAGAAGATCGTGGGACAATAGTTTTTAGGGCCTGTGCTGGCCATCTCTAGCCTCTTTCTCGGCCTCCCTTCTTTCAACAAAATTCTCTCACTAATTTTTCATAGAATTTTCCCAAAAAAAATTAACGAAAAATTTTTGAGTTTGGCATTTGCACTGGAGAATTTTCACTGACTTCAGCAGCCCATCTTCAAGTGTCTTCAAGCCCCTAGGGGTTCACTAGTGCACATCCTCTAAACACTTACCTCTTTCATTGACCTAATTGAAAGCAAGATTAATACTAGCATAAAATTTTAGTTATTTGAAATTTTGTTGCAAATTAGTTTGCATCTTTCACTATATTACATTTCAGAAATACTATTACTTTCAAAAACTTTTGCATGTTATTTTCTGAATATTATTTCACTGTTTTTTTAGTAATTTTTAGAGTTTTTAGATCAAATACATCAATAGATCAGAAAGAATTAAACTCAGAAATTTTCTGAATTGTAGTTATCAATTTGTCATTTAAAATTTTATGTTGTTATACATAGATATTTTTGAATATTGCATGCTTACGGGATTGTTGTTTTAGAGTATAATGTTGGTTTTAACAATTGATGTAAGAGCAGATTACTAGACTGATATTTCATCAATGTGATCTGAGTTTAAAACATTTAGTTTAATTTCTGAAGTTCATTTGTTTTTTACATGCTTATGCAAGTAGGAATAATCTAGTTTTACTTATGCATCTAATGATCTTGATTGAGTATTTCATACAAATGAATTTTTGAATTTAAAAGGTGTTTTAGTCCGGCGTTTTACATTTCAATGCATTGTCCATTTCAGTAATTATTTGTACAGATTTTACATTTTGTAGTGTTGGTAAAGTACCTGCTTTCACATTTAGGTCACCACCTTTCTAAGCCTTAAGTTAAGTAACATTTAAGACATATTTCAGAAATAATTTTAGGCCCTCAATTAACTAAAATTAACCAAGTCCCTGCATTTCACATAGTTTTAAATTTTGCATTTGCATACGAGACAGTCGAGTCTTTTCAGCAACAATTTCCCATCATTTACTTGAACCTTGATTTCTTTGCCAAATAGTTAATTCCACAAAGCACTGGTAGCACTTTCTTCAAATCATTTTGAATCCTTAAAATCTTGCGCAATCTAAAACAACTATTGGTCGCTTCGTTGTGTCTCCCAGGTTGGTTGGTTCCCAACTAATCTTTCTTTTTCCATTTCCATAGAGTCTACCCCCCTTAGTCTGCTATTGGGAGACAACTCAAACGGAGTGATTGGGGATCAATGTAACAGCGCCTGATTTGATCCATTGTCGTTGTGCCTAGACATTTTGTGTGACAACAATGTGGATGATTTATAGTGGTGTATCAAGGCACATGATAGGTGAACGTGGTCAATTCTAAAGTCTATTGAAAGGAAGTATATATCATAAGGTAAAACTTGGACACAAGAATAGCTACCCCGTTGATGGCATTTGATATGCATCTATCAAGCTAGAATCAAGAGAGAAAGTTCATTTTAACAACATACTCTATGTACCAGATCTGAAAAAGAAGAAACAAAAAAAAAAAAAATTGGTTTCCATTTTATGTTTAGAAGATGAAGGTGATATAGTAGCATTTATTGATGGCAAAGTCGTTGTATGCTCTAAAGGCTCTAGTATAGAAAATGCTAGAACCATTGGTGTTCGTGAAGCAAGGTTGTATAGACTTCTAAATCAACCTTTGACTCATATTGATATCAATCCATGTGAATTATGGCATAGAAGGTATGTCCATCTTCATTACAAAGCTTTGTCTTTATTGAGTCAAATGGTTTCAAGCATGCCTAAGGTGCAAGTAGATCATGAAGGAGTATGTAAGGGGTGTGCTCTTGGAAAGAATGTCAAGAAATTACAGATGTGGAGTGGAGCAAAGTGTAGTAGAGTAGCAAGGCAGTGCTTGGGTGCAAAATTTTGAGGCATCCCAGTGGAGGTTGCAGCAATGCGAGAGGCACAGAGGTGTATGCAGCAGCGCAGCAGCAGCAGAGGGAGCACAAAATAGCAGCACAAGCAGCTTCAGTTTCACGAGGCCTCCAGACTGACTGGGATGTCAGTATTTGGCAGAAGTCAATTACCTACTTCTCGGTAACTGAGTTGCAGTGTAACAATTAGCAGTGACACTGCTAGGGGCAACATGGGCAGCATATTGAGAGGGAGTTGCAGTACAAATCTAGTAGTGGCAGTGGCAATGTCATGGGCAGCAGTACAGGAAACATCAGTGCAGATGATGTGAAGCATTAGCATCGACACAAGTATCGGTGCGGAGGATCAGTGTGACGTTTCCATGATGAAGCATTACTAGAGCACATTCCTCGCTAAGAGGGAGTGTTGATTTGTGGTAGCATCGGATGTCCTCTAGCCACGAAAATTGGTGGAGAGGTTAAGACACATAAGATCTCCAAGACCCAAAAATGGTTTGGGGAAATTCCACCCGGTTGGAGAGATATTAAAATAATTAATATTTTTAATGGAGTTCATAAGTCTAAACTTAGGAAAATTAAAATATTAATGGGTATTAATATAAAAATGGGTGAGAATGTTCTAAATGACATGGATCAAGCCAAATCTAATCTTAGTCGTTGATTAGGGACTTAATCTCGGTCGTTGAAGACCCAACAAGAAAAGTATAAGAGGCTTGCGGGTCAGTTGGAGATACACCAAATTGATCAGTCAGTTCAATTTTCTCGAGCAGGATTTTGCTGAGAGAATTGAGCTAGTGATTTGTTGTAGAGGGGCAATTCGGCACGAGGCCGAGAATACATAGCAAAGAGGCAGAGATAGTGTCAGAGAGACAGCGCAAAGCCTATAGAGGCTAACGCAGAGGCAGTTGGGAGCTACGCAGAGGCTGAAGAGGCCAGCGTGGGTGACGTAGAGGGTCTGAGACCTGACGCAAAGAGCCAAAGGGCTGAGCAGAAGCTTCAGTCGCTACGCAGAGGCTAGTAGAGCTAACGCAAGGCCAAGAGGCAGCGCTGGGAGATTTTCGTGGGGTACACTAAGTGCTGGTGACCCGGGAAGGGTGACACAGTCCCTGCAGAGTAACACAGAGCAACAGAGAAGCTTGGAGCAGCTTTCGCTGTCCAGCTAAGGAGCTGCAATTGTTGTTCTGGGATCGTTCATCCGGTGATTGATCAGCCGGAATATCTGTCTCCGAGCAGAGGTACTTCCGTCAAGGACATTCTCTGTTGGGTGAGTCATTTCTAGCACCCTAGTATTCAGAAATTGCATAATAATAAAACCCTCATATCTGCTACACCGGTTTTCCCGCATTGGGTTTTTCCGGGGACGATTGTCCAAAAATAACAGTGTCCCTTGTATGTTTGTCTCAGTGATTTCAGTTGCTGATCTATATATGAGTTAAGGCTGCATTTGTGTTTATTTCAGTGTTTAAATTTATAAATAACTTGTTAATGGAATGAACAAGTAGGAGAAATTAACCCAGATAATGTAGTAGGAATTTCTAATGTGTCAGACTTAGAAATTTCAACAATGGGGATACTTCCCACTGCACTTCATCTCATCCCTAAGTTATCCAAGATTGGGATGAGCAAGCTATCGTCTGTGGTTTCTTATGGCTAATAGTACATATTCTTTAAGATTGCTTGCAAAGCCAAGTACACTGAAAAAACATAGCTTTACCACATTTGGCTAAATAGGCATTAAGATAACTGGTCTTTGTTTCAACCGATGTCTCTTTCCCACAATTCTTGCTTCCCATTTTGTTTTAACTTTTCTATTAAGTAGCAAGAAGCTAAAAGAGGGAGAAGGGCCTCCATTAAAGAACGTCGTCATAAGATGGAAGCCTCCTAACTAACTCTTCTACTTTGTAAATGACAACATCTTTTGATGTTAATGGGAGGGCTGCTTCTATTCATCTTCGCCTAGTCCTTTCTCTTCCATTTCGATGTTGAGAAATGTAGCTCAAATAGGGACTCCTTGCACAGGTTTTGTGAATGTGCGACAAGCAATTCAAGACAACTTCTGGTGACCACTTAGTAAAAGTGGGAAATAATACCATCTTGTATTTTCATGTACTAAATAAAAGTGAAAGTTTTATTTCGTAGATTTCTTAATCTTATAAATCTAAATAAATATTCTGGATATTTCCAGAATATTAGTGAGACCTAATCTTAGTAGTACATCTCATTGTTGAGATAAGGTGATCGTAAGGTTAAGGAGAATAGTTGAAATTAGTTGCTAAAATAGGGGAGATTAGTTGTTTGGCTTGAGCAGATCTGTTATCTCACTAAAAGCACAAATAGGACAAGATGGGAGAAGTGGTACACACATTTTGAACATCACGAAGACTTGGGAGATCAGCTAAGCAAATATAGAGCATAGGAGAGAAACCAAGGTGAAAACAGACCAAATAGTGTTGTAGAACAATTTAGTAAAATGCAGATCTGAGTATCCAACAGGCAGATCTAACCAATCTAAGTATCCAGAAAGAAATCGAGCAGATCTGATTGTCTAGCAGGCTGAAAGCCACAATTTTGATGTCCCCTTTAAGTTTTGTTCATTAATAATAAGCTGATTTGAAGGACAATTTTGTGTGTACTTGAAAAAATATTTTGCTTTCGTTGTTTATGTTTTCCAGCTTATATGTGTGACTGTTACATGTTCAGAATTTTAGCTCTATTATTCAAGTAATTCAATATCCAAGTTATTTGATAAAGAAACATAGGACAGCAACATCTTGAGTTAGGAAAGTTAATAATGGTGTCAGGGCATGGTCTCTAATTGAAATCCTCAAGGGTTAACAGCAGTAGATCAACTGTCGGAATCAAGAACCAGCAATTAGATGGTTTCATTACTGTTGCTTGAAAGAATAAGCACTCTTGTGGGGTAGATTTTGGTTTTATTTTCAATTCTAACAAGTTTGTGAAATCGATCCCAAAGATGACAGCAGCAAGCCTCAGATTTAAGGTCAAATTAGACGGTACCACCAATCACTTATTTTGGAAAGCGAGGGTAACATTGCTATTGGAAGAAAATGATCTCTGGGATATTGTCGAGGATGTTGATTCCGCCTACATATCCGCAAAAATTGGAAGCACATAACAAGAAGTGAAGGCAAAGTGGGTGATCTTGGATGCTATGAAGGATCATTTGATCCCTCATATATCCTACAAGAAAATGACGAAGGAGATGTTTGATGCTCTGGTTATCCATTTCCAGAGTGAAAACATAAATATAAAGATAATATTGCAGAACAAACTTAAATCCATAAAGATGACCAAATCAGACACCATTACCAGTTACTTGATGAAGACCACATATCATGATCAACTTGCAGCAGTTCGGGAGAAGGTGGCCGATGCATAGTTGGTGAACATGGCACTGAATGGATTCCAAATGTCATGGGAAAGGTATCTATGCTCGTGAAAATAATCCCAACTTTGAAAGGTTGTGGGATGATCGCATCCAAGAGGAAACTTGGATGGAGTCAAAGGATGGCAAGAATGGTGTTGACGAGAAACTAGCCCTATTCAATCACATGAATCAATTACATGAAGAAGGGCAATGGATGAGGACCCAATAAAGATAAGGGAAAGAGTGAGGAGTCAGCCTCGCAACCAAGAAAGAAGGACTCGAGTAAAATCAAGTTCTTCATTTGTCATCAGTTTGAACATTATGCATTACTGTGTTAAGAGAGAAAGAAGGGCAAAGGAAACAGCAACAGAAGCAAGTGGCAACCTCTAGAGAAACTCAAATGAATGAGTTTGTTGCAAAGTTTGAGAAAGATTTCTCAGTGGTATCTTTCTTTTCTACTAGCATGGTTCCAAGGAATGCATGGTATCTAGTGGAGCATTTCTTCATATGATGTCAACTCGGATAGTTGTTTTATTGTCTTACAAAGCAAGACTTAGGAGTACAGGTTAAGCTTGGTGACGATGCCAAGTATTCCCTTCCGACTTGGTTCAGGTAACTCTTTAGACTTTAAAGATGTGTTATCTGTTCGAGGTCGAAATAAAATTTTGCCTACAATTTCGGTTATAGGAGATAAAGGCTTTGTAATAGAACTCAAGAAAAGAAATTACATTATCAGGATGGAAGAACCTAGCCCAGAAGAAGCACAAGTGATTCGGTTTACAAAGTGAACCTGTTCAAGCCCTATTTCTCATCAATAACCGTCTGTGCAAGTTACGGCACAAGAGAATGGAACACCTATATTATAGAGGTAGTCACAGGTATTCCAGAATTCAGCTTCAAGCAACAAAGAGTTTGGCAAGCATGCCAAGTCTGCCTTCCCAAGCACTGAGCACTAGAAGATTCTAGAACTAATTCATTCAAGTGTTTGTGGACCGATGTCACTAGCATCAATTACAGGGAGCATGTACTATGTTTCTTTTATTGGTGATTTCCCTCAGAAAACAGTGTTGTACAAAAATTTAGTAAAGTGCAGATCTGAGTATCCCACAGGCAAATCTAGCAGATCTAAGTATCCAGCAAGCAGATCTAGCAAATCTGAATAACCAACCTGCACATCTTGTGCAAATCTGAGTCTCTAGCAGGCTGCAAACCACAGTTTTGAGGTGTTCTTGTAAGTTTTGTTCATTAATGATAAGCTGATTTGAAGGACAGAATTTTGTGTGTACTAGAAAAGTTATTTTGCTTCTGTTGTTTATGTTTTCCAGCTATATGTGCAAGTGTTGCATGTTCAGAACATCTGAGTTATTTAAATAAAGAACACAGCAATCATCTTGAGTTAGGAAAATTTAAAATTCCAGTCCAACATTCTTTTCAACCTCCTCTAAATCCGTAAATGGTGTTCTCTCTTTGAATGTCCTCTTCCTCCCTTCCATTGTTTAGGTATATTGTCTCAGATTCATTTGTCATCATAATTTTAGTTTTACATCGACTTGGCTAGAGCAAAGACTGTTCTCTCTTTTGCATGTTCATTGTTTGTACATGTTGCTATGTTTGAGTGGGCTGCTCTGGTTCTAAATATGCCGGAAGAGGCTACCCTCTTTTGCAATGCTTAGCGAAGTAGTCACATTCATGTCACCTAATGATTTAAGTCGAATTGGCTAGAGCCAATATTTTTGTCTCTTTAACAAGTTCATTATTTGTATGGGTTGCTTTGGTTCCAAATATGTTGGAGTCTATGTTGCATTGATTTTGGGGATGGAGGAACGGCAGGGACGGGTCCCTGGAACAGCCAGAGCGCACCCCCAAATTTTTCAAGGTACGGAGAGTTGGGGACAGCAATTTTATATATATATATATATATATAGTTGTTTCAAGCTTGTAAGCATTACAAGCTATAGTTTATAGTATTATGCACAGCCCTTACACTAACCAATTAAAATCTGAAACAATTTAAAAAAGGGTTAAGTGACATATTCCATTATTGGCCACTAGACATGAGGTTCAATTTGTAATAAGGTCCATGAAGGATCTATCACAGATAACTGTCTTTATATCATATTTTTCCTTATATTTCTTGTTAATGATGACTATGTTAAACATAAAAGGCATTCCCTTCTCAACATATTTTGCAAACATTTACAACTGTGGTTTTTTAAAGCTATTAAATTCATATTTCAGATCAAGAAGGAATTGAATAGGAATTTATTTTAAATATTTAGTACCCAATCCAAGTCACTACTATCTGATTGTTTTCACAATGCTTGAGGTTGGGATGGTGGAAGCACTGAACTTGAATGACTCCTTGAAACTGATGTAGAATATGTGAAAGCTAAAAGGATCCAAAAAAATGAGAAAGAACAAGAGCAATAACCACAAGGATTAGCCTTTTAAAATGTTGCATTTTCTGTTTTCTTGACATGACGCCTGCTTCCTGTAATTTCACCATTGAAAATACAATATCTAAATCACCAAAAATCCAAGTTGCAACCAATCATACAAAACCCATGTTTGAGATGCAACTTGTACGAAGACTTTAACCAAACAAAGAACAAACAAACAAACAAACAAAATAGATTCAATGTATTATAAAAAATAATGAATGGGAAAAGTGATGATATTGTTCAATCATCAATGTCCATAATTGTCAAATCTGAAGTTGTATGATTGGATTATCCTTGAAATCTGCCAAAAACATCCCTGAAATCTGCCCAGAAAATCCTTGAAATCTACCAAAAACATCCATGAAATGTATTCAGAACATCCCTGAAATCTTTCTGGAATGTCTTGGGGACAGCCAATAAGTACTGAGTCCCCAATGAAGTCCCCAGCAGTTTGGGGACATTTCCTAGGGATCCAAAAGTCCCTAGAACGCAGGGACTTGGGGTACGTGGGGATTTTTGGAGGGGCGGTGTTAGAAAATCAGAAAGGCAGAAATAATTTCTTTGAAGTTCTTATTAACTTTCTTATGTTCTCAAACACCTCTATGCCACCATGCACTATGCCAAGTCTAAAAACCCTCTATAGGGGAAAACCTAGTCAAACTCTTCCACTAGCAAAATCAAGTTGAGATAGACCAATACACTAGACCAAAAGACCTTCCTCCTCCACCAAGTCAGCCTTCCATTACGATTCAGCAAATTTCATTAGTCTCTTCTTGTCCAGCAGCTTCTGCCTAGCAACAACCCTGAATTTCGACCCCCAACAAATCAAGAATTTTGGCCCAGCTATATTTCTATAACTTCGGCCCTTCCAGCAACTCAGCAACTTCACGCGTGTGTGTGTGTGAGAGAGAGAGAGAGAATTTCGCCTTCTTGTGCTTGATAGAGACCTCCTTCTCCTTCGCTCGCCCTTTCCACCTTCTTCCTTGAACTTCGCACTTTTTACAACTCCAACAACTGTAGATCGAACTTGGTGAGTGAGTGCTCCAAATGAGGTCGAGTTGTTTCCTTTATATAGGAGATTTTGCCCCTCAATTAGGCCGACTTGTCCAATTTGAGGCTGACTTGGTGGCGGAGGTCTAATTGACCTATTTTACATTAAAATAAATTTTTTTGACAAATGAAGCCAAAGAAGGGTCTTTTACATTATGACATGGACAAGGACACTTGATGTAAAACCTAGAAGCCTATAATGGAGGCTTTGACCTAAAAACAATTGACCCAAGCATGAAACCCATGCTTTAATAAGTCAATCTATTTAATAATAAAGTTTCTTTTTCTTTCTTTTGACAAATACATTACATTAAGACTCAAATACAATTATGAATACCAACACTAGTTACATTCTTCAACATTCCCTCTTAACTAGGGAGGTATTCATAATTACATATATACACAGGTACATGGAAGATCTCAAAATGATATGCTCTATGAAGAGTCTCAGCACACGCAGTGCTATAGATTAGATACCTGACCAGGGTACTCTAATCGAGTGGGACTAAGATGGACTCAAGCTTTAGCCACTCTAGGTACCATCGAGCTTTTATGCTCTACCACCAACCCAGGGATCTAAGTGTGTATCTAAGGTTAGATCTCCATGACCAACGCCACCCACCCTACTTCGGGATCTAAACATCAACACATAGGTCGGTCAGATGTCCTCCCAATCATCTTACCATTAGATGCTTCATCTCTCCTAATCAACTAAATCAGATATATCCACCAATCCAAGCATGCTTCAAACGCTCAATCTTTTATGGAGAGATCCAGCACGATCACAACCCCAATCAATAATAAACTTTCAAATATATATATACAAGTAAACACAAACCTTTAGGGTCCTCAATCATTCTGATGTTGCTTATATCATCTTCAATCTTATCAAAAGTTTTCCTTTTCCATTTCTTCGGCAACAACAAATATCACCTTAGTACTTCTCAGGCTTTTGTGAACATCTATTTGTAGTACTTTCATTCTTCGGTTTCATTCTTACTTCAATGTATTCATTATGACTATCATAATATGCCCTCCCTCTCAACTAGGGAGATATACCCTTTCTTCTATCCAGGCTCCCTCTCAATTTGGAGAGATCAACAGCTTCATATCATAGGAGAAGCTTCATTTTTTCAAAGCTCCATTTCTTTCTTCAATTGCGAACATCTCCAACACGTTGAAGATTATGTACCTGCAGATCTTTAACAACAAGTACAACCAAATACAAATATACAAAAGCATGATGACAACTATAATATATCATGTCATTACAATGAAAGCATCAAAACATTCAAACTTAGACATAAAATATCTAAACCTAGTTAGGCTCATAATCAGCAAGAGACACATTGGTTGGAATAGACTACATCTCTTTGCAATGCTTAGCAAAGTAGGTCACATTCATGACACCTACTGCACTTAAACAAGAGTTTCTTGTAGCTAGCTTGTGAAGATGGCATAAGCCATCCAAATTTGGTTCAAGTCTTTCTCCAAATCTACCTTTGCTTAAATATGAGTGCAACCATACAGACATAACTTAAGAGCCACTATCTCGATGAACTATTCCATATCGTCTAAAAATAGTTAGAAGGTTAGGCATCCTAGAAAATCAGCAAGAGATGCATGAGTTGAAGTTCTTCCATGTTGAATTCTAGTGACCAATGTTCAAATATAACCTGCAAGGACCCAAGAAGTAAGGTACCCTCGATACCCAAGCAATAAGGTTTCTCCTAAAGATCAAGTCAAAATCCTCTTTATTCTGAAACAAGGCAACCACATATCCTCTACCGCAAGAAAAAAGTTTACAAAACCCTTCATCAGAGGGGGTCATAGTTTGATCATCCAAAGTTCAAGAACCTTGTAGTCTGAGCATTCCCTACTAAACTTCCCAAATAGGGCCTTCTTTGAAAACAAAAGGGATTTTTTCCACGAGGTGAGAGTATTGATATTTACCTTAGGAATCTCTACTAGCATCCTCAACAAAATGTTAATTATATGTGCAAACTTTTATTCCTTGCTTCATGCCTTCCAAAACAAGGAGTTGAAATATGGGACCTTCAATCTCTTCCATGGAGGCAATCAACCTTTAGCACACATAACAAACCATAAACAATGTTGGGATGGAAACCAAGGTGAAAACTTTAGATGCATGTTCATCCTACCAAACCCTACATTCCATTCATGCTCAAGTGCAATCCCATTGACCAATCTTGACTATAATCAAACATTACTACGATAAATTAGTAATTAAGAAACTAGACAAGAGTCTTTCCCATTTATTTTTGGAATAAATACACAAACATCAATGTACCAATCAGAGGACTTCTTCAAAAGTAAAAAAGAAAATTATGAACATTTTAACCCTAACAAAGCTTGTTATAGCAATGACTAGAATTAGTGGTTATGGCTCCTTAACTTCCCACAAAGGGTATCTTGGAAAAATGTCATTGAACAATCCTATTGGAATTCCAAATAAAGCATTTGCAATGCATTCTCTCTCTAAAAATATTGATCACTTTTTGTCTAAAATTCTTCTATTATCATAATCAATTTGTATTGTCAAGGCCCAAGTTCTCATTTTTACACAAAAAGCACCCTAAATAAATATTTTTTAATGATCTGTCATGATCAGATATGTCATTTAAGCATGCGTTGCTACAAGAGGTGAGTTGCATCAATGAGAGCATACAGTGGTTACCACCCCAAAAGGTTTTGAATCCTCAAAAATGTGATAAATGGGACCCTGCAAGAGGGTTGTTGATTAGAAGAATCTGTCGTTGCAATATATATGGAAGTGTCGACCTCCTAATAGACGGTTTAGTGCTCAACACTTGGTCAAAAGAAGCCTACTCAAGTTCCATTTATGCATGTGTTCAAATGACCAATGTTTTTCATACATCATAATAATGGAAAACTCCAATAAGGAGGGAGGAGGTACATAATTGGCACAAGCTTATTGATTGCCTATTTAGCAATGAACTTCAAGGCACCACAGTTTATTGTCATACTCCATGTACCTTGAATAGAGAACCTAAACATATGGTCATTCTCATATCATAATAGCCTATCATCTGTAGCAACACCATTATACTATACTAGACCAGAGCTTATTGCCAAATAGATAATTATTGTGAGTTAGCCATATTTTTCATCAAAGATATTTTGGCAAACCAATGCATAGTCTTTTGAAAATGGTTTGTCTTTTAAATTTCCCTTGTAGAGTTTGCTCCGTTGAGAAAACATACTTTTCCATGAGTCTGGTATTCTCAGCCTATGATTTATTCTAGCATAGGTAAATTCCCGAACTCGAGATGTATAATCATATTCAAAGAATATATGTTGGGCCATTTTTTCTTTGGAAGGATAGAAGGCTCATTGAGAGGGACCATGGATCACCCTTGTTTGCAAATTTTCAGTTGTCAATATATTTCGATGAACCGTCTCCTAGTCTAAGGATCCCTAACGTCTACAATAAGGGATTGAAATATTCCAAGGTGCACACCCTTTAAGAGAGTCAAATAGTAGTGAGGCCAACGGGAGGAGATAACGAGGAAAGCCAATATTCCATCTCAGCCAACAACTTGAACTATTAAACTAGGAAGAGATATCAAAGAATGACTTTAGATATTAACTATCCATCCATGATTCAAAAGGAAGCATATCATGATTCCTTTCCAACAACTACTTACCCATTAAACTATCATGCAAGATATTGATAGTTTCTCCCCTACTTGAGATCCAATGACTTTGGATTTGACTATAATGATGTTGATTTAATGAGTTTGCAAGTGGATGATCCTTTTATAATTGCAAAATGTTATCAAGACAAACCAGACAATCTCCCTCAATGTCATTTTTATGAAGGACTTTTTTCCACCATTCCAGTTGTTTTATGATCATCTTCTAAACAAGTATGTCTCCTAAGGTCAAATTCATTAAGGTTGGATCCTTTATTTTGAAGTTGCCACATTCTTTTGGAGTTCAAACTGTCTTGTAGTTAACCAAATGATTTTTTTTGTATTTGTCTTAATTCCTTGCCATAGAAATATTCTTATCTCTTGAGCCACTCGTCGCATCACACCCACCAAGCCTAGCATGCTCAAGCATTGGAATATGGTCAAGGTAGAGACAACCAATTTAATAAGCACCATTCTAACAACTACATTCAACCATTATGTACCCAGTTGTTGGAACTTGGATTTAATTTTTCCTACAACCCTCTGTCATGATTGTGCTATTCGATTAGACAAACCAATAGGCATTCCAAGATACTTCAATGAGGTCCATGTTTCCTAATGTGGGGACATAAGAATTTTGGAGATGACTTGAAGCTGAATTTGGCTTACATTCCACCAATAAATTTGGTTTTTCTTATCATTAATTTACCCCTTGAGGCATTTATAAAAAGGTCCAAAACCTTTTTAAATCTAGTTGCCATAATAGAGACACACTAACCAAACAAAGTGTATCATCAACAAACTAAGAATGGTTCTTGCTTATGACTCCCTCTACAAGTTTGATTCCTAGGAGGTTTTTGGATTGCTTCTCTGCCTCCAATTCCAACCTAATGATTCATCCATGATGATATACGGAAGTGGTGATTGGGGACACCCTTGTCGCAATCCCAGTGTTACCAAAACCAAATTGGAACGAACAAAATCAGTCGATCTAATCATTTACAAGGGAAAATCGGTTTGAACCGATGTTACCAACAAAAAAAGGTCGGTTCTTGTACAAAACCAATTAGTCCTATACCAAATTGGTCAGGTTGTTGTACCTCACCAATTGGTCTAGTAAAGAACTAGACAATTTTTGTACG
Organism: Pinus taeda; assembly: GCA_000404065.3. NCBI lineage: Eukaryota > Viridiplantae > Streptophyta > Pinopsida > Pinales > Pinaceae > Pinus > Pinus taeda. The sequence goes on along the minus strand of APFE031200864.1, from coordinate 134,962 downwards.
AAATTGGCTAGTCCCGTACCAAACCAACCAAATCTTGTATGGAATCGATCGATTCTTGTACGAAACTAACCGGGCTCAGTACCAAAGATCCTTTTTCCACTAAACCAACCAGTTCATTACCAAACCAGCCAGCTTCTTCCAATGCTACCAAGGACCCTCTGGATGCAATTTTTTTTAAAGCAATAATTTATGAGTGGGGAACCCTAGTATTGACCATAGTCCCCTACTATTGTTATGCAATTAATGATAATGCTACATTCTTAAAGTAAAAGTGGCATTCTCCTTTCCCTTTCCTTTTCATATTTTTACTTAAATTTTTAACATTACCATCAATTGACTCAAGATGTTTAATAGTGGTTCCGACCTCAATGGACTTCATATGGAGAAAGTAGAAATTTAGATCCCACTCAAAATCTAGCAAACTTCATAGTTTTCAAGACTTCAAGATTGGGGGGATTGCAACATTTCCATTAGATTTTGTCATGTATGAGGGGATAGAACTAACATTTAATCAAAAGCACCAAGCCCTCTATGCACCTTCATGTTAGTGGCATTGATTATTGAACTCCTCTATCACGACCCTACTAAAAATGTACTCATCACTCAAATAGAAACTTGACTTGACATGCTAAGCTTTTTGTATCTTATTTCAATACGTAGAGGGTGATATTGATGACGAAGATCCCATTATGGACAATGATTTTGATGATATGTAGGTATTTGTTGTAGCATGGTCTTTTTTAGATGCTGGAGGCCAGATGTTTGTTGATATATTTTTAGTTTTAGGAAGAATATTTTTTAATCTATTGGCCTCGATCTTTGTCAAGACTTTATAGGAAGCATTGAAGAGGGATGGGACGGAACTTGAGGAAACAAGAGGGATTGGCATCTTTTGGTATAAGAACTAGGGAGGGCAATTTTTGTTTCCACCTATCTTGCATGATTTTTGAACATATTGTAACATTCTTTTGAGATTAGATTCGATGATGCTCCAACATACCTATAAAATGGATTGTACATCCATCAAGTCTAGGAGCCTTATTATGTGTGAATCCCCATATTGATATATGAATTCCATCCACAACAATTGCTTTCATCAGTTCTCCATTCTCATCTACATAGATGACCAAATGAATTTTTAGTAACATGATCTCCATTGCTACTGGATCCACACCTTCATTTTCTCTATGTAATTCCTCAAAATGCATTCTCATTGCCTCTTCTATCTCCATAAAGTTTTGGATGATCGTTATATTTTACAAATAGGTTTCGTTCACATTGTTTTTTAGTACCCTTGCTTTTAATCACTTGTGGAATAAAGTAATGTTTCCATCCTCTACATTTAACCATAAACTACAAGATTCCAATATTTACATATTATCCTCCAACTTAGCTTTGTGGGGATTATAAATTCCATATTTTCCTCTTTCAATAGCTCATTGGTTATCATTACAAACTCCAGTGTTTCTATAATGAGATCATTTACAATTTGATTTCCACCTTCTCATGATTAGGAATATAGGCTTTCTTATAACCATGTTACCCACACAATTGGGTAACCCCTAGGAGAAAACTTTTCTCCTCTTTGGTTACCAACTAACCAGCATCCCTATGATGATCCACAGAGAGCTTTGCTTTAAATCTCTAGACTTAAAATCTGATCAACACTTTCTCCCATCTCGCCTACTTCTTGAAGGAAAGTGAGTTATCTATCAAAACATACACTAACTATTTATGTAATAATAATAATAATAATATCCATTTTTTAGGTCTCAGCCAAGCCAGACACCAAATTGGTGTATGAGACCCCCTTGTTTGTGGGACAAGGGACCCACCTCCGCGCAGCGATTTGACTGCTAAGTCTACGAAGGCATACATACTCTAACCCCCTCTGGTTTTGAACGTGTGACCTCTTAGGAGGAAACACATGCTCTTGAGTCTTAACCATTAGGCCCACTCACGCTGTATGTAATTATGTGTTGTCATTTGATAATAAGGGCATTCTAAGATGGATCACAATTTGAATTGAATTATTGACCACTTTTGATTGTAATATTGTTCTCACACTCCACCTAGGAAGTTTTCCTTTTCCCCTAGTCCATTGTGACCTTCCATAAGGCCTTTGCCTTCAACTGTTGAACAGGGGCACAAATAGGAAGAAGCATTTATTGATGTAGCTTTCCCAAGGTAATCCATACTTGTCACTTTCCATTTGTCCTTGTATCAACTTCCATTCTTTGGGTTGACTGTTATTTGTTAGTAATAATGGCACCCTTTATCCACATTTATGAGTCGGGACCTGAAATTTTTCCCTGAGAGGTTGATCCAACTAAAAGAAAGATAAAAGCATATATAGCCACAAATGGAAGAAAATGAAAAATGCAAAAGATGGTTGGGACTAATAGTAAGCGTCTGGGCAAATTCCTAGCCTGAGCTCTACTCCACCATTAGTCATCACCCAGTTCCTAAGCAGATCATGCTTTTTCTAATGCAATGAAACTTATAATGTCCCAACCCCAATGATCAATAAACAGCTACATCTTTAAGGTGTATTGAACAAGCAATTAGCAAGTTGCTCACCCAAGCTAATCAAGAAACAAAAGAAAGATCATTGAAGTAAAACGAACACCAGAGGGGTGGAAAAAGCAAGTTGCTCAAGCCTCCATGATTTCTCCCTCTTATCATCATTACACTTAAGATGTTGGACATCTTTTAGATGGCACCAAGGTAGTGGCATCTTCAAGTCATTCCCATTCCATGTACACAATTATCACATGCACCTACCAATTGATGGGCCTACTTAGGAGCACCTAATAGGATTACTTCTATAACCATCCTTAACACAAGTGTGGAAACATTCTTATAAATCATTAGCTAGAAAGATATTTGAAGGCAAGGCCTGTGTGAAGTATTTTTGTGCCCCTAGCATTGAATATGTTCGACTATGATACTTTAATGGTTTCTTTATGTAATGATGTTGATTTCATTTGGTCTTGAGGATTTATTTCAAGTAGTTTCTCAAAGATGCATTAGATATCCCTTGAGGGATGGCTTTTCCCTTCTACACAAAGATGAGGAGGATGCCTCGCACAGCATGAGAGCACTTGTGACCCTACACCACCAATGTTGGCCCCCCCCCCCCCCCCGCCGCCCCGCCCCCCCCGCCCAACAAGAAGTAAGCATTGACCCTTAAGGTCCCCCCACATGGATGTATGGCCTCTTCCACACCAACAAATGTTGAAGCGTTGAGCCAAGAAGTCAAGTCATTGTAAAAATTGATGATGTATCATGTGACTAAGAGGATCCAAGACCCCTCGAGGTTGGCCTTGTACCTTCTTAACGAGTATTGCCATGTTGTAGAGCCTAGATGAGGATAATGATGACTTGAGACATTTTCGAAGGGCTACCAAACCTCTTTTGATGCTAAGGGCACGCCCTAGGGTTGCCACCTCGCATATGCAAACCCTAGGGCGATGATATGAGGCTTCCTATTTGACATCATGGATGAGGAGATGTGGCTTGGAGATACATCCTTTCACTTTGATGAGATGTCCTAGAGTGAGGAGCACTCTTGGACCCATTTGTAAATTTGCTAGATGTAGATTCTCATTAATCGAGGGTGGCATCATGTTGGACGATTAATTCTCCCACACATATGGGGAAAATGTTGGAGAGTTAATGATGTTTTATCCTTATATAAAGTTATCTATAGGTCGGCTTGTGACCTATTAGAATTGTTGGATGCTTAAAACAAATTTCTAGGACTTTTGACAATAAATTAAGAGAAATGTAACTTGGCTACTCTCATATAAATAGAGGGGAGTCAAATTCTCTTATATCATTGTCACACATACTCAATTTATCTCATTTAAAAGAGTGTGCACTAGTAGTCCGTCTTTTCTTTTGGACACAATCGATACATAGTGTACAAATTGTCTTGGGGAGGATATGTTTTGCATGAACAAGACTTTCTATGGATTGAGAAAGTGATATTTGCTTGAATGGTATAAGTTTAATTATATTTTCTTCCATTTTGCATAACATTGCTAAAATTAGGGTTTGACATGTGCCATATTAAAAAGTGCAATATCTTTTATGAACTCTTGCTTTTAGTTTATTTATAAAAAAATTGTCATCAAGTATCATCCATTAAAGGGGCTAGATTTGCAGCCTTTGACCCTAAATCTCCTATATAAGAAGGTCGTTAAGGCTTTTAATGTCCTTCTGCCCTCTCTATCCAAGGTCCTCTTACATAGACCTTGTCCTATTGACCCCATTGCCCAATTGACAAAAGGCATAGTCTTCGTGTGTAAATGAACCCTAATAATCTTCTTTATTTCATGGTAACTAGGGTCAAGGTTTGCCTTGGTTAAATATGCAATTTACAACTGTGGTCTGGTTAAATATGCAAATTACAACCAAGTGGTTTGGTTAAATACGCAATTTACAATTAAGTGGCACATATCTGTTATTGAACTTTAGGTAGGCATTACTTCTATTAATGTTGAAAAAGGTAAAATCTATCATTTATTGCATGTTTTACCACAAATTTTAGCAATGACATCTAGTTTATTTTAGTTGTTTTGTGCATTTTCAACCATTGAAAACTATTGGTTAACCTATACTTCGTTCAACTCCTTGAACAGTCTCAAAAATGTTGACTTTTCTACAAGATGCATAGTAGAAACCAATGTTTTGATCTAATAATTACTACCTAAAGATCTTCAAATAGTTTATAAAATGCTACTAATATCATTCAGCAATTATACACAGAAATTTTCAACAGTAAATGTAGCAGAAATAATAAAGATCATAAAGAGACAACCATGCACAATAGAGACAACAAATTTTCCCTGGGAAACCCAAACCTAGGAGAAAACCCAACAACTTTTCTTCTAGGAGATATTATTCTTCAACAAGGCTTACACCTCTAAATTATCTAGAAAAATAGAAATCTGTGCCAAAATCCAAGTCCAAGCTTCAGTCAATTTGTCCTCTATCTACTCCTACATGTGGCACTATAGAAGAGAGATGATAATAATAAGTAAGTGATCAAATGAAGTGTCACATCATGTATATATAGACAAGTCCAATGGGTGAATCTAACCAAGGGACACACCTTTTGAGCCTACATGAGGCCCAAAAAATAATTTTTTATTTTTATTTTCATAATCTTCTTAAACCAACTTAGGAGGCCTCTTGTCATGCAAGAATACCTCTCGATGCTACAAAAAATCAACATTCCCTCTTAGAGAGGGAGGTATTCTCCTTGGCAGCTGAAATTTCTCCTCCATAAGAAAAGTTCATGAGCTTGCCATGTCGATGCATGTCTATAGATAAGTCCATTTTGGAGTAGGTAATGTGACTAACAAACACCTTTTACCTCTGGCCAAAATCCTTTGTGCATCCTTAGGCAATGTAACAATCTCCTTTGGTCAAAGTCCTTTACGAACTAGCCAAGTCCTTCTAGCTTCTCAGGAGAGAATTTGCCGTTTAGACCATTCACCCTCAGCCAAAATCCTCTATGGATTTGTTACCGCTCAAACTAGGAGGGAACCTAAAGGGATCCCTAAAGGTACAAATGCTAGACCAAAAGCAACAAATGGAGATTTAGCCCACTGTCACCTCAACTAAGGCTCCCTATTATTTACGAACTTTCACCAATAAGACAAGACCCAGTACATGTGGAGTCACAATTGAAGGATAAATCAATAAGTGGATATAAAGTGACCCAAATAGTCCCCTTCTAGAAGAGGTTCAAGAATGAAGCTTGCTTGCTTCTCAAACAAGCAACAAATTTTCTAAGAGAAGGGTGTGGGGGTTTGACGGCTAGGTTTATGGGATGTGGCTTGTGGATGAGTTTCCCAATCCCTAAAATCCTTATTGAAATTGGTATACCAGGTGGTTCTTGAAGAATGGTCTTTTCAAAGGAGAGGGACCACGCAGGGCCAGGTGCTTCCAGTTGATCCGAATTGGATCATTATATTGTTTGTCATCCATCTCGATGCATTCGGGGTGGAAAAAGTGGAGGAATCAACTCACGGGACCGTTTTTACAAGCGGGACCTAGTTTGGCAAAACAGGGTCTAAAACCTTCTAAGAGCGTTGTGAGGCATCAAACGACGTTTTTTGGGGTAAAACTTTGTCACTTACGTGTCGCACTTTTACATGTTATTTTACACATAGAGAGCTTTCCAACGACGCAAGAATTGCATCAATCGGAATCTGTATGCAAAAGTTATGCCTCTCAAAAGTTGACCTTCCTGTTTTCACACCTATAGTTCGAGAGGATGTCGCGTCAGCCCCCATTATTCATGGAAAAGGGGCTAGCCACGTGTTTGTGATGTAAAAGACTCTAGAAGAGTCTATTTTGTAACTCTAGTTAAGAGTTGATATAGTCAAACTTAACCACTAGTAGGTTGTCAGGCTATGTTATAACCGAGCCACCAGGAAGAAGAGACATTCCATTCTTTCGAGAGCATTTTGTTCCATAGTTGAGCAAAGATAGCCAGGAGAGATAGAAGTTAGAGCACACAGAGAGGATTTGTGCACTATAGCAGCCCACAGGCCACAGACATTACTTCTTTGTATCTGCAGCCATATTTTCAACGGGAGAAAGAGAGGGAAGCAGCCTCAACTTCCAGTTGGGTTTTCTCCCAAAAGGGTTTCTTGGAGTGCATATCTTGTGTATTATGCAATGTTGTGAAAATCGTGATCGGGATTAAATCGACGAGGGTCTGAAATTGGAAAAAAATTATAAAAATTGGGATAAAATCATTAAAATCAGCAAAATTAAAAAAAAAAAATACAAAAATCATGATTTTTTCAAAATGAAAAAAAAATTTAAAAATCATCGATTTAATTGTCAGTGAAAAATCGCGACTTTTCGAATAGATCGCGATCTTCGCAACACTGGCATTATGTGTGTGAGCTTATTTTTTCGTTCTCTACTTTTCTGCTTGAATTACGTTTAAATGCATGCACTAATTACACTTAATTTTATAGATCTAGAAATTAAATGAAACTGTAATAGTGTAGAATCTCAAATTCTTTTAACATAATATTATTAGATATGTTGTGACAAACTGTCTAGTGGAATATCTACAAGAGTTTATGGATCGTTTGATATCGAGCAGGTTTTTTTGGGTATTTTGTGGAAATCACAGGTATCTACATCGGTGAGGCCGAAAATTGTAAAACCCTAATCATGGGCAACAAATCTGTAAACGAACATCGTGATCCTACAAAGGTGAGGTTTTCACAGCTCAAAGAATAAGTCGTGGATATAAACCACAATGTAAACCTCCTCATAGCTGCCCTAAGCAAATAAGTTAAGGATATTTGGAGAAGAAGGGGGTTCAAATGCAAAGGACAAATCAGATGAGGGATCGAGAGATCGAGAAGACGCAGATAACCAGTCGAAGAAAGAACCCAAAAAAGATCAACCCAGTTCGAGTGCCATGAACCAATCCCTGTTTAAAGTGGAAGTGAAAGTCGATATCAAGCCATACCATGGCGAGATCGATGCTCTGAAGTTGAAACACTGGCTGCAGCAACTAGAAGTTTATTCAGTGTCCATCAGATCGAGGAAAGACAGAAGATCTCATTCGCGCGGCTGAAATTGGACGGTCATGCACTGACTTGGTGGGATTGCCACACAGAAACCCTAAGGTTGGAGAGAGAACCTCCAGTGACTAGGTGGGAGGATTTCAAAACCCTTGTTAAGTCACAATTTTATCCCATTGGGTACGTGGAAGACCAGTGGATCTAGTGGCATTACTTTAGGCAAAATCCAGGCAAAAACGTGCAAAAGCACACCAAAGAACCCAGATGTACTCCTCAAGTATTTGGGGGGTCTGCATCGCCATCTGCGTGAGCAAGTGATGTTGTTCAACCCCAAAACGATGGACGCCTCTTTTGTACAGGCATAGTACCTGGAGAACATAAGCCTAAAAAGAGTGCAATCCGTTGGGATGGGTACATAAGGATGCAAAGCTAAAGGTAACAAAACAATGCAAAATTAGATTTTCTATCAGTGCTAATTTTGTTGATGAAGTAGGGATGGATGCGATTCCCTTGATGTTTGTGGAGTCGTGTTTGGGAGTCCATACCAGGGTTGCAGCCCCCCCCCCCCGATCCTGCTCCCAATCCACACTCAGATCGGGAATGACTCGAGAGCGGGTCGTTTCGGAATTAGGAGCGATTTCGGGAGCACGCTCCCCACCCAAAAAAAAATCACTCCCTAGTTTTTTGGGATCGATGGAGGGAGCGTCACCCCGGGAGCAATTTTTCCAACCGGGGAGCGATCGCTCCCGACCAGCAGAGATCGACGCCCACACCGCCAAGTGAGAGACAATGACAACGTGGAGAGAGGGAAGGGGAGGGAAAAAAGGGAGAGAGGAAAGAGGGGGAATAAATAAACCCTCTCCCTCTCATTGTTCACTTCATCCTAAGTGAGAGAGAGCAAGAGAGTTTGGAGAGCAAGAGAGAGTTTGAAGCAAGTAGAGGAGCTTGGTGAGAGAGGAGCTTGGAGGAGTTTGAAAAAGTTTGCAAGCGGAGATTAGTGGATAAAGAGGTAGGATCTACACTCTAATCTATCAATTTTTTTTTTATGTTCATTGCTAAATAAATAAATAAAATTCTCTATTTCACATTCCCATCTCCATTCCATTTTTTTTGCAGATTCAAAACTTCAAATTTCAAACATCATGGTTATATTGCTTGGCATTTTCTTCTTCTTGGTTCCTTTTTTTGTTATTATGGTGTTGGGGTGTAGAAAATGGAGGAATGAACATGAAGAAGGGGATGAAGAAGTGAGTTATAGTGGATTTGATGAAAACCTCAGAGAGGAGTACCTTCGTGAGGAGGAGCTGGAGGAGAGTGAACATGATTCAGCTCAAAAAACTAAACAAGATTGTGGAAATATGTTACTAGGCCTGAAGCAGGGAACGGGGGTGGAACCACTAAATTTCACTGCCCCCATTGCAACAATAATTACACAGGTTCATACACCCGTACCAAAAAGCACCTCTGCGGAAAAAGGCCATGGGATGGAGATAAACAAATAGGAATCAAAACTTGCACAGGTGTGTCAGCAGCAGAGATAGCCAAATACATAAGGGAAGAGGAGGAAGCCCAATACAAATCTAAAAGATCAAAGGATTTCTTGAACAAAGCTCACAATCACATGCACAAAGAACAACTTCAACATCCTCCTATGGCAACGAATATGGAGGCACAGGGTCACCAAACATCTCTTTAAGGCATAGAACCATATCAGATTTCCTTGATGAAGGATGTAGGAATGATGCGGATTCAAAACTTTACCAGTTTCTCTATACATGTGGGATACCATTCAATGTTCTTCGCTCACCTTATTGGCATGAAATGGTTTCTGCCATAAATGATGCCCCTAAAGGATACAAGAGCCTTGCGTATGACAAGGTTAGAACCGTTGGACTTGATCATGGAAATGCAAAAATATCACATTCTTTGAATAGAATGACAAATTCATGGACTGAGCATGGGGTGTCCATTATATCTGATGGATGGACAAATGTAAAAGGCAAGCCATTGATAGGTGTTCTTGTTGTATCTGTTAGCGGTGCCATCTTTCTTTCAGCATATGATTACTCAAACAAGTTCAAGACCAGCATCAACATTGCAGAACCATTACTTGAAACAATTGAACATATTGGTCCATACAATGTCATCCAAGTCATCACTGATAATGTTGCTAATTGTAAGGCAGCGGGAGCAATTATTGAGGATAAATACCCCAACATATTTTGGTCTAGGTGTTCGGTTCACACAATGAACCCTTTGATGCATGATATTATTAAGAACAAAAACCAGCAAGACAAATGGATTGGTCATTTGTACAAGATCACTCAAGATTGGAGTTGTTGAAGATTGCAAAGACTAGATTTGCCAGCTATTACCTCACCTTCAGGCGCCTTTTGAAGGTAAGAGAGTCATTGGCTAGCATGGTATCAAGTCCACACTGGCAGGTATTAAAGGAAAGGGCTACAAATGCAGCTAACAAGCAAGGTTTTAAACAGGTGGAGGACACTGCTCTTGATGGTCAGTTTTGGGCACGTGTGAGGCAAGTATTGGAATTCAACAAGCCAATTTATCACATGATTCGTTTTGCAGATACAGATAAACCAGTGATTGGGGAGGTGTATGAGCAGATGGATACCATGTTTGGGCAAATAAAAGATATTGTTTAGAAAGATGATCCCAACTTGTATACATTGATTAACAATTGTGTGTGTACACGGTGGAATAAACTTAATGTTCCACTACATGCCTTAGCATATATCCTTACGCCAAAATACTACTCTCCAACTTGGTTGGGCCAACCTGCACCTAGGGTGGGGTTAGGGTCAAACACCATATGGATTTAGAGGTAGCTACATGATATATGGAAGCATTAGACAAGTTGGTATCTGACAAGAAGGAATGTGCTAATATGTGTCTTGAATTAGCAAGATACTTTAGTTGCAAGGGTTTGTTTGGTTCTTTGCATGCAATGGAAGATAGAGACAGATTTGATGCTCTCACATGGTGGGAAGCATATCGCGGCATGGGACTTTTGCCAAAATTGGCAAAAAAAGTTCTCTCACAAGTTGTAAATACATCTTTTGCAGAGAGGTGTTGGAGCACCTACAGCTTCATACATAATGTGAGAAGAAACGGACTCAATGAAAATCCGGTAGAAAGCTTGGTTTATGTGCACTACAACTTGAAGTTGTTGAGTCATTTCTGTGATCAGGGTTATGAGGATCCAACATATGAAATTTGCGACAACCACCCAAAGGACGATAATTTGGAGGATGACACTATACATCTTGAAGAATTGGAAGCAGAACTTATGAGAGAGGAAGATGAAGCAACAACTATGCCACCCCCACCATCCAGTAGTGATGCTCGAGTTCCAAGTCTTGCTCCTTTGTTGTCACCGCCTCCATGTACATCCTCACGTGGAGGGCATGTGCCTTCTAGTTCTGGTTGTGGGACTGTGCAAGAGGAGACTCCTAGAAGACCACCACAACCTGCTCAGAAATTAGACATTATTCGTGGTGGCAAGAGGAAGATGCAGATGATAGATTTACTAGTTTTTTCTAGTTTCTAGTAGTTTTTATAATTGTTGACTCTTTCATATTTATTATGATATTTTTGTAAACAATATATGACAATTTAAGTTTGCAGTTTGAAGTTGGCAATTATAACTCATTGGTAATGAATTATGAATATTATGCTTCGTGAAAGTTGAAGGTTTTTTCATTTCATTTCATTTTATACATTTCTTTTCACATTAGATATTATTTGTTGTAATAGTTACGCTTAGCTTACAAATACAACTTTGGTGATCAATGATGATAAATGTTATAGATTGAATTTGAAAGCTTGAAACTTTAAGATTGATGAATCATGATTCATGAGACTCAATATGTTGTATGTTACTAACTTGTGGACATGGTTGATGAAGATTATAACTTCTAAATGAATGTTGTTATATGATTCAATCTATTTTTTTTATGTTTTTTTATATCTAATTCATCATTATACATGTTTTTGTCGACATATATGCATCAAAATATAAAAATTATATATATATATATATATAGATATATATATAACGCTCCGAGATTTGCTTCCAAACCGGGAACTTCTAAAAATGTCGCTCTTGCTCCCGGTTTTTGCTCCTACTCCCAAGTAACCTTGGTCCATACATGTACATGCGTGATGCAATATTCATGAGGAGAGCTAACCAGTACCACCTCATCAAGAATGGAAAATCGTTCATCATCAACGCGCACAAAGGCAAGTTGTAAAAATTTCACTTGTAAGTGCCAACCAAGCCAAGAAATTGATCAGTTCTAGCAAGAAGTATGTTTTATTGTTTTTAAGAAAAAGTCAGTGTGTAGAGAAGTCAATAAGAGGCAAGGCATCCTTAGAGGGGTGTACTAGGAAACAAAAACAGCAATTGGAGGATTTGTTACAAGCATACAAGGACGTGTTCTGAGAGCCTAAAGGGTTACCCCCTAAGAGAGAAGTGGAGCACGAGATCTAGCTATTGCTAGACTCCCCATTGCCAAATATCGAGTTGTACAGGCAGTCTGTTATAGACGTAAGTGAGGTGAATAAACAGTTGCAGCAGCTACTGGAACAAGGTGTCGTTCGACCGAGTACATCACCATGTGGGTCACTCATCATCATTGTGCCAAAGAAGGATGGGACTTGGCAAATGTGTATGGATTATAGGGCGTTGAATAAAATCACGCTCAAGAACAAATACCCCTTGCCCAGGATAAACAATCTGCTACATCAGTTGCAGCAAGCAGAGTATTTCACCAAGATGGACTTGAAGTCTGGATCAATGTTGCAGGAAAGGTCCCCCCCCCCCCGCCCGATCTAACCCCCAAAGCACGATCCATACGGATGTGTCTAGGAAGCGCCTCCCGAAACGCGCTTCCAAAATTCTAAACGCGTTTCGAACTGATAATGACGCTTCCTGGAAATTTTGGAAGCGTTCCTCTGAAACGCGTTTCAGAATCTCCTAAGAGTGTTTCGTACGGCGCTTCGGCCGTACAAAGAGCGACGCTTTGGAGGTCGAATTGTATGGTTCCCATATGATTCTGTACACGCTTCGGAAAAGTGTGTCGCGCAGCCTAAGAAAATCAATTTTTTTTATTTTTTTTTTATTTTTTTGGTGAGTTTGCTTGTTGGGATTGGGTCCACCTTGGGTTAGGGTGAGGAATGAAGGCAAAAAAAATTATAAAAAATATAAATATAGCAAATGCTCCCTCATGGTAATGTTAAATTCTTAAAGCAAAAGTGACATTCTCCTTTATTTTTCATTTTCATCCTTTTACTTAAATTTTTAACATTACCATGAAATGACTCAGGATGTTTAAGAGTGGTTCCAGCCACATTGGACTTCATATGGAGAAAATATAATTTCATATCCTATTCAAAATTCAACAGACTTAACAGCTTTCAGGAATTCAGGATCAATGGGATTGTAGCATTTCATTAGATTATATCAAGTATGAAGGTATGCGATTAGCATTTAATCAAGAGCACCAAGCCCTATATGTACCCTAGTGTTGGTGGTGTTAATTGTTGAACTCCTTTGTCACACCCTTAGCAAAAAATTACCTTTCAATCAAGTCAAAACATAGATCAAGCATGTTAAGTTTTTGCTACCATATTTTAAGTCTTGGATTAGGTAGTTTGATCAAAATTGGGCAATGTTGACTAATATCCCTAGACAATCGAGGTAGAGGCAAAGGCTAGACAAGAGGAGAAGAATCTAGATTCTAGATGGTTGATGCATCTAAATGGTTGATGCTCGAGTAATTAATCATTAATGTACAATAGATGCAATATCTATCTTGATCTATGCAAAAATATGCATGTTTTCATGTCTTCTACAACTAATTTGGTATTTGGTATGTTTGTTTTGAGTATAAATGCAAAAAAAATTATAATATATATATATATATATATATATATATATATATATTATATATATATATATCTATATATATAGCAGACGCTTCCACAGATGCTTCGCTTCCTAGATTTTTGGAAAATGACGCTTCCGCGTCCTCGCTTCCAAAAAATGTCCCCGTTTCGTCTCCGCTTGGTGCAACATTGGTTCTGAGTCTTGACCATATTGCCATGGGGTTTGGCTAGTGGGTTAAGGTTGTACCTTATGGCATCATGGAAGTATTTTTACCATTCAATAACATGTGATGACATGTGAAATGGGCCCAGGGTTTCACCATGTGTTACGTGGGTTCCTGACAAGACCCCAAGTAACTTGGTAGACTGGTGACTGAAGGCCTAGTGGGTGGCTAGTTCCTCTCACATGGTTCTAGTATAGAACTTGAGGTGGATGAATTCATCAACATAGTTGAGCTCTTTCAAATTTTTTCTTGGAATGGAGAAATTTTATTAATCATATGTACATCAGTGCAAGTCAAGGAGAAATACCTCCCCAACTAAGAGGGAGTGCTAAAATATTGTAGCTACGGTTGGTATTTAAGTCAACCAAATCAAAAGGAATTAAATGGATATTTTAATTCTTCACGTAGGCTCCAAACTAGACAGGTCAACCCCACCAAGAGAAAGGGTTTGACCCTTGGTAAAAATCCACTTGATAAGACACATATAAATTAACAAAAAGACCTCCTCATTTGGCATCATCAACTTGACTTCTCTGATGTGAATCTGATCTTCTGTTCACACTTGTGAAGGAGGAAGAAATTTGAAGTTTGACATGTTACTGCTCAATCTAGCAGGGGTACTAGGAGGGTTTCCAAAGGGGCAACTACTAGACCAAGTGGCAATAATGGGACAAAGACCCACTGTCACCTCAGTCAATGTTCCTTGCTCTTTACTAACTTTCACCAATGGGAGGAGTCCCGATATAAGAGAAATCACTAAAGATGGCATATCAATGATGGAGAGGTAGTGATTTCAAGTGCCTATTCAAAGGAGACTCAGATGATAGGGGTTACTTGCTCAAGAAGCAAGATGTATGGCTCTCCGAGAAGGGCTCAAAAGGGGGAAATCTAGACCTAGGGATGAGGATTATTTCTAGATATGAGATGCCCTAGACCTAAGAATCCTAAGAGAATAGGGTTCTTAAAATGATCCTTGTGAAATTGGAAGTCATAAAGGGTGTGGAACCATAAAGAAGCCCAAGTGGACTCAAACAAGGTTAAGGGTTTCGGGTGAAACTTAAAACAAAAGGTCTTGACCAAGTAAGGGAGGAGAAAAGGATCAAAGAAATTAAATTTGACTTGAGTTTTCAACGCGATGATCCTTGATGAAGCTACTAACCAAGGAAACTTAAGGCTAAGAACATAGTTAGAGCTAGGGCTTGGGATAATTCCAAATCTAGCCATGAGAAGTTTCTCAAAATTTGTGATGGCCTCAAGGACACCCCAATGCAGTTGTAGCCCAACTCGCTCTTGAAATGGATGGCTATAATGGATTTCGTGTGATGCCATAGGAGAACCCTAGGGTTAGGGCTTAGAAAATAGAGGGAGTGGTGAAAAAGGTATTCGTTAAAGTGATCACCAAGGATAGGATCAATGCCTAGCCTATTGGGAGAATGGAGTCAATGAGATCTCAACCTTTGGAGTTCTTTTACCCAATTAAGGAGTTCCCAGCAACTTCGTATAGCCCTAAGGGCAACAACTAGGTTACCAAAGAAATTTATACTTCTTATCGCAGCAATTTGATGACTTTTGAAGGAAATTATGGAGATAATGTACCCCTAGAAACATTCATTCACTATACCCAATCATGTAACATATGAAATACCCTCACAAAATTAATGTTTGACAAATTTGCATTTAATTAAGGTAGAAACTTAAACTTCATGAGCGAAAATTCCATACATTATACATGTGTACATGAAATAGAGAAATAGAACATGAACAAAAAAACAGTTACAAGTATAGCGAATATATCCAATCATCAAAAAGAGAAATTCGAAGCTTCAAGACCAAGAAAAGATTTCCAAATGTCAAAATGCATCAATGTTCACCAATTTGTCCTCCAATAGCTATAACGAAATTCTCAAGAAGAGATAAAGTTCAAATCCAAGTGATGATGATAATCAAAAGGTCCTCTCATCAATATATATATCATCCTCTAAGGGTTCAGTTTGCCTAATTAGGCCTATTGATGCCCCAACTAGTAAAATAATGTACAAAATAACATTACTTGGTGACAAGTTCACCAAGATAGTTCCATAACATGAAAATAAGCCTCTCAAGAGGGCTAAAATGATAGATACAATAGGTCGAAGGGCCATTGAGAGGCCTAGTGGAGTCCAATATGTGCCAAAATGACTGGATGGGCTCCAAACATAGTGATAAAGGGAGTGGCCCTTTGATCTCCAAGCAAATGACTTGTGGTGCTCCCAAGTGGCTGTGGGGGCATAAAAACATCCTCATGGGTCTCCAAGTGGATCGAACAAGTTTGTATCCCATCTGTAAGGGCTAGAACAATGATGCAAGCCCTCCCTTTGTCTCCCATGGTGAGACACAACCTCATTTGGGCCTTGGATCAACTGCCAAGTGTGTGGTGCAAAAGTGTAGCCCACTGGGCAAAGTGGTCTAGGTGCATCATCATCATTAAATAGGTGGAACACAAGCGAGCAATGGATGGCATTGATGGATCCCTTGGCCTGACTATTTTCTCTCTGCTATAGTGGAGGGCCATGGCTCTTAATGCTCACCTACAAATGTCAATATGCGTCTCCTCACATTCCAGTACAACAAATCATTAGTGTAATTGAGTAAATAAGCTTACAAACCATGGAACCAAGTGGATACTTCATAGTGGCATGCCCTTCCGTAATGGGCTTTAGAGTGTACAAGTGTCTCCAAGTTTAAGGAGGAGGTTAACCAAGGACCTTGTTAGGTGGTTTCAACCTCTAAGGGAGTTATAGCTCCATAGTACATCCATCAAGAGGCAGGTGTCATGTGAATAAATGATAGAACAAAGTGGGACATCAGGGGAAGGCTCCAAGCCACATGCCACAGTACAAGGGTAGCTATGAAAAGGGAAGCCCACACTTGGGTGTATAGGAGTATGAGGGAGCAATCGTGGTACATTAGTTACCTCGACTTTTGTTTTCCCTTCTTCATATGCCTATTACCTTTTATTGGTTTTTTATTTTTAATAACTGCTTGAGGCTCTAGGGGATGAGAGAATGATGTGTGAAATATAACGGTGAATACCCTCTTTAGGTTGGGTAGTTCATCACCCATCAGGGGTTAGGACTATTACCACTCAAACTAGCAGGCGTCCAAAAAGGGGTTCCTAAGAGGGGAACTGCTAGGTTAAGGGCAACAATGGAGGCTTAGCCCACTGTCCCCACAACTAAGTCTCCCTGCTCTTTACGGACTTTCACCGATGGGAGGAGTCCCGGTAGTGTAAGGATCACTTGTAAAATATATGTCAATGGAGAGGTGGAAAGTGACCTTGGAAACCCTTTCCCGAGGATGGAGTGAAGTATTGAACTTGCTTGCTCTTTAAGCAAGGGACGTGGTCCTCCAGGGGTAATGGGTGAGGATTAGAGGGTTGAGGGAGAAGGAATAGGCTTATAGACGAGGTTCTCAATCCCTGTAATCCTTGCGAATCTTGGATTCCCAAATAGTCCTTGACAAATAATCTTTATTGAGAAGTGGGACTACACGGGGCCAAGTGGACCCAGTCCAGGTTCGGGGATGGAATGTAGCAACCAATGATGTTCCTATCTTGGACAAGGTCAAGGATAAGGACCAAACAAGAATATTTACTTCAAAAGGTTGATTTGAACCTATTGAGGTCTAGCCTTGGGGATGTTTAGGAAAAATTTGATCCTAGAGCTAGGGCTTGGGATTCCTGAAGATTCCATCGATAGAATTGCCTCAAATTGGGCGGAGAGGGAGGGGACCCACCAGCGCAGTAGCCTATAGGAGATCGAAATTTTTCTTTGGGTCAATTCCCGGGAAATTGATGCCCTAGGTGACCTAATGGGGCTAGACCTAGGGAAAAAGGGGAAAAGGGTAAAAGGAGGGAAAAAATGATCACCCTTTTCGAGGGATCAATGCCTAATTCACTTGGGGATATGGAGTCAAGGATGATGATGAGTAAGAACTTGGTTTCTCGATCAAGGAGGCCTCGAAAGTCATCTTCGTCCAATGTTGAGAGAAAGAAAAGAAAAGTGACCTTCAAGCATTTATACTTTAAAGCAAACGATGCAAGCTTATCGAGACAAATGATCTCTAGGATATTTCATTCATATAACATTGGCCCATACATCAAATTAGCTAAAACATGCTCAATTCCACATTTCAATTATGCAACAACTAGCCCTAATTTTAGCAATATGCAACAAAAAGAATAATAACATCAAAATTTACTTACAACATTGTAGGGTATATCCAACCAACATTTTGTTTACAAGACAAATCTCCAAGCCAAGAGAGATCCTAGAGAGATCCCAAGTCAACATGACTTGGGATCTCTCTAGGGTATTCTTCGACCTCTAGGGCATCATTCTAGGCCTGACCCAAGGTGGGAGCAAGGGGATAGGGAGGCTGGCCCTATGTGGACCCAAAATGGAAATGTGGACCCAGGTGGGAGAAAAGATGAATGGGGGTACAATGAGTGGAAATGGAGTAATATGTGTGGGTAAAAGAGCAGGACCACGCACCGAAAGTCGGGGTTTCCCAATTAGTACCACCCTAGAACCAAATTGTCAATAAATGAGATCCCACGGGACTAAGATCCAAGGGTAACAACCAAAGAGATCAAGGGGACAAGAGCACAAACTAAGCCCACTCTTTTTGCCAAATCCCCCATCAATCCACACCTAGAAGTATCCATGATAAGTGAACCCAATACTCAATTACCAAATGACAAGGCATACTTTTAGATTCAGTAGGCCCACCTTCAAACATACAATCAATACAGGTGGGTGAGGGACCACATCGCTGGCTCAGGTGGTAGAGAAATAGCGCAACGAGCTAGTAGGAGGCATCAAGGGGCTGCTCGCTGCTGACTGAGGCTCATAATGGAGAAAATTTCCCATGGGGATGTTACCCACGAAGTGGTGGGCAGCAGGGACAATATAGGGGGCCCTAGGAACCAGGGTGATGGCCATGATGATAGTGGTAGAGCTCATGTTTGGCTTTTTCCCACGTGCTAAATTTGTATGTATCGACCATATTTTGCATTTTGTGGTACATTTCCTATTGAGAGTGGCCAAATTATGCTTTTTACTTTCTTTGTAGTTGCATCAACCTACGAGGCATTGTTCTAGGCCCGATCCAAAGTGTGGACAAGGGAGGGGGAGGCTAACTACTTGTGGACCCGATGGACAAATGCGGACACTTGTTGGGAAATATATGAAAAAGGGTTATAATGAATGGAGGGGAGTGATGTATGTGGTGTCAGGAAGCGGGACTACACAACCAAAATTGAGATTTCCCATGTAGTGGCACTCCTAAAGCTAACTGCCAATAAAGGAGATCCCACGAGATTAGGATACAAGGTTTGTTGAGAATTCAATAGGGTAATGAATATGTTAATTCTCTTTACTTGATAACTATTTGTGTTACCTTTTACTTATTAGCTTTGTTTGTTATTATTTCAATGTGCAATACATCAAACAACTACCAAAACAATAAGGACAATGACACAGTATATAAGGTGCAAGCTAGGGCCAAAACCCCTTCTCTTGAGGGGAAAACTCGTAAATCTCTTCTTATCTTTTAGATCTTTCAATTGACGAATACCATGACCTAGAGACTCAGACAAATACCCTCCAAGATCAAGTTTACCACAACCTTCTGCTGCAATATCTTTAACCTCCCAGTAGATTCGAAATTTTGCTCCCTAGTAACTGTTGCAACTATTGCTGCTTCTCTTGGAGACTTCGATCTCCCTCTAATAGCCTTCCTCTTGACTTTGCTTGCCTTGACTTGAGTCCTAGGGCTAGTAAGATGCCCTAAGAGACCTTCGCTTGCCTTTCCTTCTCTTTTGCTTCCAAACTCAAACCCCAGAAGATCCCATTGCAAAAACCCCAACTTCGATCTTCCAGAAAGATAGATGAAACCCAAAACACTTAGACTTCTTTGACTTCCTCTTCTTCGCACTTCCTTCGTCGACTCATCCTTCTTCTGCTTCTTCGCATAAGATATGAGTAAGATGATCCAACTGGAGAATGAGTTCATCTCTATATATAGGTTTCTTCAAAGGTGGACGTGGCTCTTCATGTAGGCCGACTTGACAACTCTTTAGGTCGACTTGATATTGGAGGTATTTTGACACTTTAAAGACAATAATTTTTTCTTTAAAATTTACAATGTGCCCATAGGGTCTTCAATATATGGCAATGACTTTTATACCTAGGACAAACCCTAGAAGCACTTAATGGGTGCTTTGACCTATAAAATAAAAGAACTTGAGCATGAGACCCATGCTCCAATAATAATAACAATAATAATTTCGTTATCATTTTATATTTACAAGAATACATTTCATACTTATGAAGACCGAACCTAGTTACACATTTTTCAGCACTTCCTCTTAACTAGGGAGGTATTCATAAGAGGTACATGGTCATTGTCAATCTGAAGAGATCTCATAAGAAGAGTCGGATTGATAACCCATCTGTCTAGCATCATATTAACTAGCATTGTCACATAGCAAGGCCTTGACTAACAACTCTATCTCTCCACAAGATCAGTGCATAATGCTGGTGAGAACAATGATGTATAGACACCATCATCATTTTCTCCATGGTACATACTCCACCCGGGTGTTCACAAAGTATGACCTTCCATTGGACTATTCTTATCTTGGGTAGCTAATCCTCAAAGAATACCGGTCCACGAATACTCTTATCTTGAATTCCCTACCACATTCTCAAAGAGTATCAAATGCCAGATGGTTACCCAACCCTCCTTTCTTTCTTCTCAAGTGAAGACAAGAATGTTGTGTCTATCTCTTCCTCTCAATTAGGGAGGACAAATCAACCAAACCAAGCTTGTCCCTAAAGTATACAAGCTTCTTGTTCGGAAGTGATTTTGTCAATATGTCAACTACCTGTTCATCAGTGGAGATATACTGTAGCTACAACACACCATTTTGTACTAGCTCTTGAATATAGTGATACTTGTTGTTGATGTGCTTTGTATTTCCATGAAACACTGGATCCTCAGATAAACGAATGCAACTGGTGTTATCACAAAGTATGACTGTAGGGTTCATCGACCCTTCAAACAAGTCAGTTAACAACTTCCTTAACCATACTGCTTCTCTGCTTACTTCACATACTACAACATATTCAACCTCAACACTACTTAAAGCAATGATGTCTTGCTTTCTACTCATCCATGAGATCATGGAAGATCCTAAACTAAAACATTCTCCCGTAGTGCTCCTGCCATCCTGTTCACTGCCTCCATAGTTGGAATTTGTGTATCCAATCAATTGGACATTATTCGTTCTATCACATTTTTGACAATAGTTGACGGTACCTTGCAGATTTCTCAGAATATGTTTTTCTGCTATCCAATGATCATGCTTCGGCTCCACTTGGAATTGATTGAGTACATTTACTGCAAAACATATGTCTGGTCGAGTATTCACGAAGTACACCAATGAGCCAACGAGTTGTCTATACCTAAAAGGATCCATAGGGCTTGGTTCAGAACTTCTTAGTCTCTTCAAGTTTGTGATCATTAGAGTGGTCAGAGGTTTACAGTCCATCATGTCGAACCTCTTCAGTATCTCGATCACATACTTTCCTTGACCCAAATAGACTTCATTTGGTCCTTGCCAGACTTCTAGTCCCAAATAGCAATGCATCAACCCAAGATCCTTCATGTCAAATTTTGTTGCTAGTTGCTTCTTACATTCTTCAATTCAACCTTCTACACCTGTCAAGAGAAGATCATCTACATACATAAGAATAATTACAGGTTCATTATTTACAACCTTAATATAAAGGTTTGAATCAACACAACTTTTTGTGAGGCCTGTTCTCAGTAGGTATGCATCCATTTTAGCATACCATGCCCTTGGTGCTTGCTTGAGGCCATATAATGCTTTCTTTACTCTACAAACATATGCCTTCCTATTTTTGACTTCAAATCCCAAGGGTTGTTCTATGTAGACTTCTTCATCTATAGTGCCATTCAGAAATACAGTCTTGACATCCCCTTGGTGGATGTTTCATTCCATCGACACTGCCATAGAGACTAATGATCGAATCATTGTATATCTTGTTTTTGGAGCAAATGTTTCTTCATAGTCGATGCCTTCAAGTTGAGAGAAACCTCTAGCCACAAATCTTGCTTTATACTTATCTATACTTCCATTCGCTGCATGCTTGATCTTATAGATCCACTTGGAAGTAACCACAAATTTGTCTTCAGGCCTAGGTACGAACTCCCATACTCCATTCTTCATTATAGATTGATATTCTTCATTCATGGCATCCTTCCATTCTCGATACCCAACAAATATACATCCTCTTCAAAGGTGGATGGTTCTGCTTCTATTAATTTAGTATATTTCTTGGGTCTCTTGCTTTCTCTAAATGATCCTTGTGCTGCCCCATGACCTTCTACATCAAGCAGTGTGGACTTCAACCAATTAGGTCTTTTCCTTGTTTCTGGAATGACCACGGGTTGAACAAGTTCACTATGCCCTTCTTCTTTATGGTGTGATTCTTCTCCTTCCTTGTCAACTACCTCCTCAAATATCGGAAGTTCTTCATCATCAAAATCTATAGAAAGTTCTTTTGACTTCTTGAATGCTATACTCTCATCAAATATGACATCGCGACTAATTTCAATGTGATGTCCATCTTTCATATAGATTCTATAGGGTTTTGATGAGTTACTATACCCAACAAATATATCTTTCATACCGGAAAGATACAACTTCTTTCTTTTGTCCTTTGGTATATGAATATACACTGGACACGCAAAGATCCAAAGATGATCTACATATGGCTTCTTTTTAGTGAACACTTCTTTCGGAGTCTTGTTATCTAGAGATCTGTGTGGACATCGATTCGAAATGTAGACCGCTGTCTTTGTTGCCTCTCCCCACAAAAAGTTAGGTAGATCTTGATCGTGTAACATTGCTTTTACACTTTCTTCAATGGATCAGTTCTTTCTTTCTGCGACTCCATTTTGTTCAGGATTGTATGGGACTATCAGCGCCCTATTAATCCCAGACTCCATACATAATGTTATAATCTCTTTGGATGTATATTCTCCTCCATTATCAGATCTTTGTATCTTGATTCTTCTTTCTGTAAGGTTCTCCACTTCAGCCTTGAATTCTTGAATACTTCATCCTTGGTTTTCATTAGGTAAACCCAGGTCTTTCTTGAATGATCATCTATGAATGTGACATAGTATAGATGGCTTGCAATTTTCTTGATGATCTTCTTCATAGTAGAGGAGATCCTCATGATGCCCTTACAGAACCAAAGCTCTGATACCATGTTGAGAATTCAATAGGCCAATGAATATGTTAATTCTCTTTACTTGATAACTGTTTGTGTTACCTTTTAATTATTAACTTTGTTTGTTATTATTCCAATGTGCAAATACATCAAACAACTACCAAAACAATATGAATAGTGACACAATATATAGACTGCAAGCCAGGGCCAAAACCCCTCCTCTTGAGGGAAATCTCGTAAATCTCTTCTTATCTTTTAGATCTTTCAATTGAAGACTACCATGACCTAGAGACTCAGACAAATACCGTTCAAGATCAAGTTTACCACGACCTTCTGTTGTAATATCTTCGACCTCCCAGTAGATCCAAAATTCTGCTCCCCAGTAACTGCTGCAACTATTGCTACTTCTCTTAGAGATTCGATCTCCCTCTAATAGCCTTCATCTTGACTTTGCTTGCCTTGACTTGAGTCCTGGGGCTAGTAATATGCCCTAAGAGACCTTCGCTTGCCTTCCCTTCTCTTTTGCTTGCAAAGTCGAATTCCAGAAGATCTTAGCCCAAAAACCCTAACTTCGATTTTCCAGAAAGATAGATGAGACCCAAAACACTTCGAATTCTTTGACTTCCTTCTTCGACTTCTCCTTCTTCTGCTTCTTCGCATAAGAGATGAGTAAGATGATCCAAATGGAGGACGAGTTCCTCTCTTATATAGGCTTCTTCAAAGGTGGACATGACTCTTCATGTAGGCCAACTTGGCAGCGCTTTAGGTGGACTTGATCTTGGAGGTATTTTGACACTTTAAAGACAAAATAAAATCTTCTATACAATTTACAATGTGCCCATAGGGTCTTCAATATATGACAATGACTCTTATACCTAGGAAAAACCCTAGAAGCACCCAATGGGTGCTTTGACCTATAAAATAAAAGAATTTGAGCATGAAACCCATTCTCCAATAATAATAATAATTTCTTTTTCATTTTATATTTACAAGAATATATTTCATACTTATAAAGACCGAACCTAGTTACACATTTTTCAACAAGGTTAACAACCAAGTTGGATAGAGGGGACAAGAGTACAAACCAAGCACATTCTTTCCGCCGAATCCCCCCCCCACTTATCCCTGCCCAAAAGTGTCCATGATAAGTAAACAAACGTACACAACTACATAATGAAAGCCATACCTTCGGGCTTGGAAGGCCCACCTTCAAACATACTATCATGATAGATAAGCGAGGGTGCATAATGGCTAGCTCAGGTGGCAGAGTTGGTGGCACATCGGGCTATCTGGTGGCTGTTGGCTGCCAGTTGAGGACCATCTAGGAGAAAAAGTTCTCCTATGGATATCGTCCACAGGTGGTGGGTAACATGACCAACGAACCTTGACTTTGACTAGTGAGCTTTGACCAACATTGACTTTGATTATTAATGGGCTGCATTGACTGAATTTTTGATTGTCGTTTGGAGTGAATATTCTGGCATCTTTGATTGAAGAAGTTGACCAAATTTCTGGGCTGATATTTTGGGTGTTTACTTTCTGTGTTGACTCTCATCGTAGGTCAAACAATCTTGTTTGACTGAATCTTTTGTGAGCAACAAGGCTGAAACTCGGCCCCTTTGACCTCAGTTGACTAAGAATAGCAGCAGGCTGAATTTTGGCCTCTTTGACCAGATTTCACTTGTGAGCAAAAGTTTGACATTTTCTCTCTCCTTTGATTAGTTTGACTTGGAATTTGGTTCGGTCAATGGAATGATATTTTTATTGGGAAATTAGATGTACATATAGATTGAATTGGACAATTTCTCCTAAGAAAAGATTTGCTGGGTTTTTCCCTGGTTTGGGTTTTCTTGGGATAATTTTTTGTCTCTTGTGGATGATTGTTTTACTGTGATCTCTACTGCCCTGCTGCATCTATGGTTGGAATTTTCTGAAGTGTAATTGCTTTATGATCTGGAATGTGCTAAAGAAGTAATTGTATCATTGGAAGCAATTATCTAGCAGAAAATTTGTGCTTGTTTTAATAGCACTATAAAAATCAACATTCTTGACTCCTTTGTCTAGGCTAACTCCTAGCGAAGCCAAGGGGGGTAGTCCCTAAAAACAGCTAAGGTTGATTAAGCTATAGTAAAATTTTTTTATGCTAGGAGTTGATTTAATTATGCTAGAGTACATTAACCATCAGCATATAGTTATATGATAGACAAGCAAATGACTGAATTTCAAAAATTAAATAACAAGACATACTAGTGCCAAAAGTAAATGCTTGTTGCTTACAAATAAATTCGGGCAATGTGATCACGGCCCAATGGAGTATGTTGTCGAATTTTTTTGGAGAGTGCTCTTTGTAAATTTCATTAAGTTGATTTCACTTGAAAATAGTAGTTGGGTGCAAAACGGAGAGGCAGGTATGTGACCTGTTAGGGTACTATGATATAGGTAATCAAAGTGTGTTTGTCTAACTATTTATTTTGGGGATCTGTTTGTAAAGTATAAATTCTCTAGGGATCATAAGGCTAAATGATCTTTGTACAAAAAGTCTCAAAGTTGGTCAAATCATTGCAAATATGTGTGTCACAAGGATTCTTGCAGTTTCCATTCAAATTTGTAAGACCCCTAAGAGGTTATCATTGAAAATTTGAAAGTCATGGATATAATGATTCATTATGAAAATTTAAGGGGTCATGTCATAAGGGATATGTTCATCATAGGTCAGTTTGGGGGTCATTATCACTAGAATCAGTTAGAGTCATGTCGATCAGTTGTAAAGGACATTGTAGTAGTGCATGACATCAGCAGATGTACAACGGTCAGCTCTAAATATGGTAATATTCTTTTTTGCTGCACTTAAGCCTTCGATGATCCCAAAAGTACCACCATCACTTAGCAAGGAACGGGTCTCTTCACAGAATCATTGCAATTGCATGCATGTTCATCTTTTTCCTTCAGAATCCGTGGCCTTCCATCTCCAACAACTTGTGAAAGGGATCAGATCACTCCTACACACAGACTGTTGGGAACGCTGTGCATCACACAAAGGAGCAAATTTTCTGTATTAAATTGCCATTTCCAGGTGCGTATACCGATTTGGGGACTTTCTTTTATCAGAAATTGAAAATCTCTTACCAGTTTGTCAGATTAGAGTCGAGTTTCAAGCTGAAATTCCTGTTTAGAAGGTGTTGTGCACATTGGTGCTGCGCACACACAGTCCTGTAGTTCTTTTCCCTTTTGCTCGATCAAATGACTTCTGAATCCCGGTTTTCCTGCTTCAAAGAGTTTGTGTAAAATTATCAAAATTTATTGTGCTTTGTAGAAGTCGAATTGGTCATTCCTTCGTCCCTTTACTTTTCATTTCCTCAGCGCTGTGCACAGGAGGTGCTGCGCTCAGAAGCAAAGCTCATTTTCATTTGTTTGCCTGTCTTGAAATCTTGAAATTCGTAGTGTGTCAGCCTCCATTTAAGTTAATTTGCAAGTATACATGGTCGAAAAGGTTTACAAAGTCTTGAGTTTGTGTTTAGTCAATTGAATTTTCTTCCCTCCATTGCTACATTTAAGGTGCTACGCACAGGGAAAAACGCTACGCACAGGCTGAATAGAGCATTTCCATCTCTTTCCTTACCAGTCACCAATTGTGAATTCTCGTCGCTGTTTTAGTCATTTA
Organism: Pinus taeda; assembly: GCA_000404065.3. NCBI lineage: Eukaryota > Viridiplantae > Streptophyta > Pinopsida > Pinales > Pinaceae > Pinus > Pinus taeda. The sequence continues at coordinate 108,297 of APFE031200864.1, read as the reverse complement.
AGGTTCAAAGAAATATTTTCAGCTCAGGTCTTAAGGTCCAAACGCTGACAAAGCATTAAAGCCCTAGCTCAAACTTTTATCATAAGACACCTTGTTTTAATGATGGGGGAGACAAAGGGAGGGAATATTGTAAGATTTGAACCACAAGACCTTTCACTCATCAACTCAGACCCTGCCATCAGGGTAGCCTTTGAACAGACAGGTTGTCTTAAGTTCTGTGAAAAGATACAGGGGTATCATGTGGAGGTGACAAAGAATTTGCCTTGAATTTCGATGGTCATAAGGTAAAGGTTGATAAATTCAAGTTTATTGTGTCAGAGTCTGCCATAAAATCAGCCATAGAAATACCTTTGGAGGGGAAGAAATGGTTCGAAGGGGTACCTTTGGAGTTGGAGCATTATAAAGATTTCATGAAACCAAGGTACAAAAGTCGGGAGTTTGGTGCTGTAGTACCTAGTGACTATTTATTGGAGAATTTCAGCAAAGCTTCTCAAAGTCGTTCAAAAGTACTTCACATGTGAGGGAAGATTCACCAGGATTTATCAATATCACTTCAGGCTTCTCATGCATCTCACTAGTAAAAAGACCCTAAATTTACCCTTTTTCCGTTTCATAAGTTTGGCAAGATGACTGAGGGAGTAAGAATGAAAGAGGGTATGGTTGATTCAGGTTTGTTTCGTTTTTCATAGATAAAATTATTGATATTAGAGGAGCTGTAGAAAAAGAAACAAGTATGGCTAGATTTCCTAACCTCATCCAAGCTCACAGTGCCCTTTGCTGCAGGTCCATCATGTGAAAATTCCGAAATCCCGAATCATACTGCAGCAACTGATAATATTTCTTCTATTTGTTAAATTAATTTAATCAAATTATTTGCAATTTCCTATGACAAATATTGAAACATATACACTGCAGCCTTCACAAAAACAAATACTGCAGAAGAAATTAAATGCTGGAAAATGAGGAATTCTAGCATACACATAAATATATGGAGACAGTTATTTTTGGACAATTGTCCCCGGAAAAACCCAGTGTGGGAAAACCGGTGCAGCAGATGAGGGTTTCTTTATTAATTCTTCAGCGGTAATTCAAGTACAAGAATTCAGACAACAAAACAAAGTAAAAGTACTGAGAAAAATTTAGAAACAAATTTCTCACTCTCCACAGCGACTCCCTGACCCCGAGATGGACCCTCTGCCCATACGCTGGTGTCTTTGCGTCACCCTCTGCGCAATGCTCTAGTGGACTGTCTCTCCTCCTCACGCTGTCTCCTCCTAAATTTGCCCTGCACTTTCTTGACCACTGCTGATACCCTCTCTCTCCCCTATAACTCACCCTTTGGCTCTATTTTTTTCGTTGAACTTCAATCACTGGTAAAATTGGTCTGCCCGGGCAACTGAGTCACTGCACTAATGTGTTCTCCATCTACCCATCGAATTCTTCTTATAATCTTTTGTTGGAGCACCAATGGCCAAGATTAAATCATAATCGATGGCCCAACTTATTTCTTGTCTATCAATGTGAGTTTCTAGAATATTCACACTATGACTTAATTAACACCCTTTAATTAATCATATTTCGTAAGTTTAGGCTTAGGAAACATAAAAAAACTGATTAATTATTTTAAATAAGTCGTCTCTAGGTGGAATTTTCTGAAACGATTTTTGGGTTTTGGAGAATACATGTATTCTAGCCTCTTCACCAAATTTCATGGCTAGAACACATCCGATGCTACAAGAACTAACACTCCCTCTTAGTGAGGAAAGTGTTCTAGTGCTACAACTGCTGCCACAACATATTGTCTCTATACCATCTCCTATCACGCTGCTGATGTCTGACTATTGCTGCCCACCAACTATTGCGCAACTTTGATATGTGCTGCATCTGTGTTGCTGCTGATCCTGCTGTACTGCTGTCAACTACTGCATTTGCACTGCGACTCCCTCTCATCTGCTGCTGCTGCCACTGAGAATCCATCCATTTCTAGTACTGAAACGGGTTCTCCACCATATCCATATGTTCCCTGAACTGGATGAACTTAGCTCCCCCTAGAGCTTTCGTGAGTATATTTACTACCTGATCTCCCATGGGAACATATTGCTGCCGGATTTCCCCACGTTGAATGCAGTCTTGGATGAAATGACGTCTGATATCAATGTGCTTCGACCTATCATGAAATACTGGATTCTTAGAAAGTTTTATGCAACTCTGATTATCACAGTAAAAATTAGTCACTCCCATCTTCTTCTTGAACAAACTCACGGGCAATTTTCTAAGCCATATAGCTTGGCACGTAGCAATGCTAGCTGCTATATATTCTTCTGCTGAGCGTATTGCTACTAACTTCTGCTTCTTGTTGCACCAAGAGACCATCTGTGATCCAAAACTGAAGCAGTAACCAAAGGTACTTTTCTTGTCCACTGAACTACCTGCCCAATTTGCATAAGTGAATCTGCATAATTTGACGTCATCTCCTCGAGTATATTTCAACTCATATCCGATTATTCCACGCACATATCTAAGAATGTGCCTAGCTGCTGCTCAATGTAGCCTTTTCGGTTCTACCATGAACTGACTAAGGGTATTGACAACGAAACAAATGTCTGGCCTAGTGTTAACCAGATACATGAGTGACCCATTGAGTTTTTGTTCAAGGTGGGGCCGATTTCCTTGTCCCCTGATGCATCTATCTTCTTCCAATTGGTGATCATGAGCATCGTCATGGGTCGGAAATCCTGCATTCTGAATCTCTTCAGAATATTTGTAGAATATCTCCCTTGCCCAAGGAAGATCTCCCCATTCTTCTACCATACTTCCAATCCTAGAAAATAGTGCATCAACCTCATATCCTTCATGTCGAATTATGTTTCAAGGTTCCTTTTGTAGTCCTTTATGGGCCTTGATGACCCTGTGAAAATAAGTCAACTACATACAAAACCAAAATGAGAGGCTCATTCTCTACCATCAAATAGTAGAGATTGGGATCTGCATCACTCTTCATGAATCCCAATTGCTGCAAATAACTGGCAATCTGACCATACCACGCCCTGGGTGCTTGTTTGAGCTCGCATAGGGCTTTCTTCAATCTTCATACATGAGGATGCTTCTCATGACTTTCGAAGCCTTCAGGTTGCTCTATATACACCTCTTCTTCTATCACCCCGTTCAAGAATGTTTCCTTGATGTCCATTTGGTGAATCTCCCATCCAATTGTGCTGCTAGGGATATAACGGATTTGATAGAGGTATATCTGGCAACTGGGGCAAAGGTCTCCTCGTAGTCTATCCCTTCCTTCTGTGCATACCCCTTCGCCACAAATCTAGCCTTGTACTTCTCTACACGGCCATTTGCAGCGTAATTGATCTTGTAGATCCATCTGGGACCTACAATTGATCTGTCTTCTGGTCTAGGCACTACCTCCCAGACATCATTTGTCATGATAGAATTGTATTCTTCTACCATGGCATCCACCCACACTTGATGTTGTGCGACTTCCTAAAAGCTGGAGGGTTCTATAACTTGAGCTACCAAGGCTTGATATCTGTTAGGCTGCTTCGCTGTCTATTGTCTGTCTTAGGAGCCCCGACAAACTCCTCTGCGTCCCTCAAGGTTTGACGCACTTCCCTACTTGCTCTACCACTGGTGGTGGGAGGTTCAATCATTTCCTCCTCCTGTTCCTGCTGCTCCGCCTGTTGAGTGCTCCCTGGATCTCCTACCTCCGAGGAGATACTGGTACTAGTCACTGTACTTGATCCCTGTGACTGTCCTCCTACTTGTCTCTACTGCTGGACTAACGAAACTTCTGTTGACTGATCACTTGCAGGCATTTCTTGAGATCTTCTGAAAGCTTTGTCTTCCACGAACTTTACATCTCGCCTCACTACAATCCTCCCGCTACCAGGAATGTAGATCCTCTACACCTTTGAGGTCTCGCTATACCCTACGAGGAACCCCTTCTCTGCAGCCTGATCCATTTTACTGCGCTTTTCATTTAGTATGTGGCGGTAAGCCACACTCCTGAATATCCTCAAATGACTTACTTCAGGCTTCTTTCTTGTGAAGACCCCATTGGTGTTTTCTTCCCCAATGCTCTATGAGGTGTTCTGTTTTGAATGTACACTGCTGTGTTGCATGCCTCTGCCCATAAAAATCTAGGCAAATCCTGGTCATACAACATGACCTTTGCTGCCCCAACTATTGTTCAGTTCTTTCTTTCTGCTACTCCATTTTGCTGAGGATTATATGGAGTTGTCCATTCTCTTTTGATGCCTTCCTTTGCGCAGAAGTCTGTGAAGTCTTTATCTGTGTATTCTCCACCATTATCTAAATGTAGCACCTTGATCTTTTTCCCTGTCGCATTCTATACGAGAACCTTGAACTCTTTGAATTGATCAAAGACCTCATCTTTGGTCTTTAAGAAATAGATCCAGGTCTACCTGGAATAATCATCAATAAAGGTGATGAAATATTCGCCACTGCTAAGAGCTCTAGTGCACATAGGGCCACAAATATTTGAGTGTATCAATCCCAACACGCCATTTGCTCTGCTACCACTTCTAGGAAATGCTTCTTTTGCATATTTCGCAAGTACGCACCCTCTACACACATCATCGTGCTCTGTGTTGAGAACTGGAACTCCCGTTACATTTTCTCTGAGCATCCTAAGTGCTTCATGGTGTAGATGTCCCATCCTCTTTTGCCATAGTTCGTTCAACTCTTTCCCACTGCTATTATTGCCAGTTATTAGTGCCATTGGAGAATCAAGTTGCAACTTGTATAAACTTTTGTTTTGAGCTCTAATTTGTCTCACCTTCTTCCAGCTAGAGTGTTTGACATACACTTTCTTCTCCATGAAGTGTATGTCGTACCTCTTGCCCTGTAACTGGGACACTGAAATTAGGTTCATAACCGATCCTGGCACATGCAATACATTAGTAGAGCTAGTGTTGGTTCCTGTTTCTGTTTGAAATTTTATGGTGCCTCTCCCTATCGGAGCACACTTAGTTCTGTTGCCCATAGTGATTTGGAAGTTCATCTGCTCCTTCTAATAGCTAGAGAAATATTCTCTAACTCCTGTCATGTGAGCTAAGCTCCACTATCAATATACCAGACACCAGATGAAGCTGAACCTGACAAGCACGCAAATTCATCTTCCAACCTAGAAGATAATTCTGAGGCTTCCTAACTGTTGATTTTATCCATGATTTTCTGTGCTATTTCTCCTTTCCTTCCTAACGTTGTTTTTGCTACTGCAGAATACTATGTCCCAACTGGAAATCTACTCTCCAAAAAAATACTGCTGCTCCCTCTGCCTCTGGCAATCCTCGATCTAGAAAATCTAATTTCTCTGTCAACTCTCTCAGAGAAATAGACTTTTCCTCAAAAACTGACCCTCCGGCTAAGAGAACTGTGCAACCTCTGGGGTTTCGAGCAGCTGCTTACGCAGTGCTAGGAAGCTCCTTCTCTTCTCTGCAACTGAGCTGTCTGACTTCTATCTCAGCTCTGATACCATCTGAAAATTTCGAAATCTGGAATCCTATTGCAACAACTGATAATATTTCTTCTATTTGTTAAATTAATTTAATCAAGTCATTTGCAGTTTCCTACAACAAATATTGAAACGTATACATTGCCTTCACAAAAACAAATACTGCGAAAGAAATTAAATGCTGGAAAATTAGAGAAATTCTAGCACACACATAAAGATATTGACATAGTGATTTTTGGACAATTGTCCTCGGAAAAGCCCAGTGTGGGAAAACCGGTGCAACAAATGAGGGTTTCTTTATTAATTCTTCAACAGTAATTCAAGTACAAGAATTCAGACAACAAAACTGATGGGAAATACTGAGAGAAATTTAGAAACAAATTTCTAACTCTCTACAGCGACTTCTTGACCCCAAGATGGACCCTCTGCCCATACTTTGGTGTCTCTGCGTCACCCTCTACGCAGTGCTCCAGTGGACTACGTCTCTCCTCCTCACGCGGTCTCCTCTTGAATTCGTCCTGCACTTTCCTGACCATTGCTGATACCCCCTCTCTCACTCCTGCAACTCACCCTCTAGCTCTATTTCCTCTGCTGAACTTTAGCCACTGAGAAAATAGATCTGCCTGGGCCACTGAGTAACTGCACTGATGTGTTCTCTATCTACCCATCGACTTCTTCTTATAATCTTTTGTTGGAGCACCAACGGTCAAGATTAAATCATAATTGATGGCCTAGATTATTTCCTTGTCGATCCGTGTGAGTTTCTAGAATATTCACACCATGACTTAATTAATACCCTTTAATTAATCATATTTCCTAAGTTTAGACTTAGGAAACATTAAAAAACTAATTAATTATTTTAATTAAGTCGTCTCTCGGTGGAATTTGTTGAAACATTTTTTGGGTTTTGGAGAATACATGTATTCTAGCCTCTCCACCAACTTTCGTGGCTAGAACACATCCGATGCTACAAGAACTAACACATTAGGCCACAAGGATACTCCATCTACCACTAAGACTACTTCTTCACCTTTAAATAGTTCTATCAAGAAAAAGTTGCCTGCTTCAGTTGAGCAATCACCAAAGAAAAAGGGCAGGAAATTACAGCTTTCACCAGGAGCAGTAGAGATTCCAGTGCCAAGAAAGCCACTCACAAAGGCAGCTGCTAAAAGGTTACCGTTGGGGAAATAAGCTGGAGAGTTTGCTGAGCCTCAGGAAATTCAAATGCAAATAGGTTCTACTGATGAGAAAGATAAGCAGCTAAGGAGTTAGAGAAGCAGTTAAAGGAAGCTCACTTGGTTATAGCACAACTGCAACAAGAGAATAAACGATTGAAGAAGACTATTCTGGAAAAAAACAGTTCAATATAATGAAGACTTACCTATGGTTGAAGCCACACCAGCTGTTGTTAAGATGAATTGAAAATAAAGGTAAGTGAGGAAGAGGTTAATAAAGAAGAAACACCTACAACTAGGGTTACAAGATCCTCTTCCACAAAGTTGCAAATTCAAGAAGGAAAGACAGTGCAGAAAGAAAAGGTGGATGAAGGGAAGTTTACTTTCATGAGGGTGGAGAAGAAGTTGAAAGAGTCCAGAGATGAAATCGCTAAGCTCAAGCAGAATGATGAAAAAGATCAGCAAATCAGAGAATTGAAGGATCAACTGGATAAAACACAGTTAACTATAACTTATTTGCGAAAGGAAAATAGGCAACTCAAAACTATAGTGCCTCAAGAAATAGTGACATCTGATGTCAAAGGAAAGGGTAAAGTGGTGATTGACCTTGAGAAGATGAAACAGCCCATTCAGTTTTCAAGAAGACCTAAGACTAGGTCTATTGCTAAGGTACAAGAGCAAGAGAAGGAGATTGTGCAGCCTGTGATTTCATATGAACAAAAGAAATATGAGAAGCTATTAGAGGAGCTTGATGGAGTGCAGCACCAGTTTGATCAGATTAAAGAGAGACCAAAGGGACAAGATGATCTTGTTTTCAGAGGTGGATGACGCTTTAATTACTATCTCAAAAGCAAAACACAAACTGAAATGGACGTTACCTTTGCATAGGCAGGTGAAAAGCTTATATGTGCAAAACTTAGTTTTAAAGAGAAGGCTTAGGTTTATGAAGAAGTTTGCTGAAGTCAAGGAAGCAAGGAAAAAGAAGAAGAGAAGCAAGATGTACTTGCTGGTGGAGGCAGTTGAGGAGGAGAAAATCAGTGAAAAAGCAAGTTGACAGTGCTACCCACAGGTGCTGTGCACAGAATGAGCAGCAGGACTAGGGTTTCTTCAAGGTCACATTTTTGGGAAATGTTTGATATCTGTAGGGCATATATATATCTTCATTACAGTCAACAAGACATCTACAAAGGTTTTTGATCAGAGTGCAGCCTTTCATGAGGTCAAAGAAGTAGCAAGTCATCTGCTGCGCACAAACACAGTCTATGTTTTTACACCAAATTCTCACCTCAGTGTGACAAATGAAGGATTTTATGATGTAATTATTTTTGTTTTATCATTGTAAATGTCTCACCCATGGTTGTCTTAAACAAATTCGGTGTATTAGGAGTATAGTTAAGTTTTTAGATGAAGTCAAAGATGCTGTCCTATTTTACATATTAGTGTTTTTTCTTGCCTATTTTCATGAGATCAGTTTCATCGAAATGGGGAATAGGTTGGTTTCGACCTCCTTAGACTTAGGAACAATATTTTGTATATAGTTTATGATTTTGAATGTAGAAAAGGTTGATTGTGAAGAAAATGAAGACTTTTCTTTTGATTGTAAGCTGTGGAGTTCAGACTAAAGTAATCAATTCAGCAATACAGAGGCAGTTTTGTTTCAGGATTCTTGTGTCAGACAAATGGTGAGGTTTCCCTCTTTGTAAATTTGTCTTTCCTTCAAATTTTTGCATGGATTCTCTTTCTCAATTGTTTACAAGAATATGATGAGTAGAATTTACCTGCAGTGCTCTGCTCTGGCTTGTTAAGCAATTTTAATGTTTTTTTTCTTCTGAAATTAAGTATAAAATTCATCTCTGTATGCTTTATATTTAATAGATCCTCACTCTCATTCATCTCATCCATACCACAATAGCTCTATAAGTTCGAGGAGTTTGCCTACCTCGCCCTGTTTCAAGCTACTTTGTTTATTTGTGATTGATTACTAAACATCCTTATGACTCCATGCCCAATGGACTTTTCCTTGATTCTGCAACCACAATTTTAAAACCCATTTCATGATCTCCATACCTAGCTGAAAACCTTACACTGTGATTATTTGAAATCCATATAGAGAGAGCCCTCGTTGGGATTGGAAGGGCTAGTTTCCAATTCTGCAAGTGGTTTGTGGTTACCTCTGCAAGTTTCCTCCTCAGCCTAGGAAAACTACGGAGTGCTAACATGATCCATGTGATTGCAAGAGAAACGAAATTACTCTAATGTGTGTTTCCACTTTCACCTTTATCCTTCGAATGGGGTTGAAAAGGTTACTTGAAGATCCAATAGGAGGAAGCTTAGCTTCAATGAGTACTCCCCTGATTTCACAAGTCAACAGTTGCTTGAAGATCCAACAGGAAGAAGCCTAGCTTTCACTCCCTTGATTTCACAAATCAATAGTTTCTTTTCCCCAAAACTTACAATAAATGTTGTGAGAGGTTCTCCCTAGTTAAACTAATCTAGATTGCTCAAATTCTCTCTGGATCATGCGCAACGACGGAGCTTTCACTTGCAATGGCCGAGAGCATATCAAGACTTGGTGGGGAAATATTTGTTACTTTTGCAAAAATGAAATCTAATCTAAGACACAATTGAAATCTAATCTATTAAAATGAAATCAAACTAATCTAACTATTTTGCAGTGCAAGGTTAATTTTAATTCAAAAGGCACACCGTAAAAACGAGACAACAAACACACAAGACTCCTTGCTGGGTAAGGGGGAATGAGATGCCTGTGAGACTCTCCTAGCTCCCTCAAGATTACAATGATTGTTATGGGTATCCCTTATGAATAAAGGGAAACTGGTGGTTTTCAAAGTTACAATGGTTGTAGTAATCCCTTTTCGCAAAGAGCAATGTTATGGGTTCCTCTCGGGTTCTTGAATGGCCCAATTTGATGAAAATCAAGCAACACCTCCCCTTGTATTTTCACGGACTTGCTAAAAAGCAACAAGCAAAAATGGTGAAAGATGCCCCAAAATGCTTTGGGAACACCCACGATTGTTAGTAAACAAATGTACAAAATTCCAAGTGAAAATTCTAAACAAACAAAGGGAAATTTCTACTCTAAAACAACCTAGAAAAGCCAAATTTAATCAACTTTTCTTGGCTGATTTTATTTCTGTTAGGACAGCAGCAAGATTAACCTTCCATATGCTAGATTTAACAATAAAATCTCAGAAAAGCGAACCAAGAATTTTGAGACTTTTTTTGGAGCTTGTATGTAAGAAGATAAAGGGAGAGAAGTGGGTGAAATCTTTATGTCACTTAGATTAGACTTGGAGCTTGGTGGGAATATAGCTTCGTTTATGTTGAAAAAAAGTGGATACGCCAACCGAGGAGGATACACTCCTTCAAACTTGAGGCACCTGCAACTTATAAAGACCTTGCCAAGGGATTAGTCAAAATAGGTGAAGTCTTACATATGGAAATTGAATAACATGCAAATCAAACAAGAAGCAGATGTGAATTTCAATTAAAAAATGTAAAACAATTAAGAAGACAAATAAACAACTGAGTTTGTTTATCTTCTCCTATGGGCAACAATGCCTCTATAAAGGCCTATAATAACAAATTCAAAGCAAATGCCTTATAATCAATTATACCTCACATGAGATTCAAGCCACCACACAAAGATCAACACACCATGTAGCCTCCAAAGCCTTTTTAGTAAAAAATTGATAGAGCAATACAATAGCAACAGGGCTTTCCCAAGAGTTCCAACTCTTCCACACTAGCTTGCACAAGAGGGGAGCACTTTGATTTATAAAATAGGAGGGAGGATATCCCAAGAAGAGTGTAGATCCCAAGGGAGGTGGAGATCCCAAGGAGGGGGTGTGAGTTCCAAGTGGGCATGCATATCCAAAGGAGGCATGTGTATGCTCCAAGTGGAGTGCGTAGTCTCCAAGTGGGTGAGTCCATGAGAAGAGTGTGAGTGGTCTTGCCACATGCCCCACTTGATTTGTGATTCACTTGACTCCAACTCGCACTCACTTCATGATTCAACTTGACCTCCACTCAATGATACAACTCGAGCTCTAGATCTCGACCTAACTGGGAGCCAACTTGAACTCCCAACTCAACTTTTACTCGACCTCTTAACGCGGCCTCCATCTCATCGCATAACTCGCTCTTGTGATTACTCAACTCCTCTTTAGTGGATGAGACCCTTAGTTTGACTAGGGACAAATGAACCATGTTTTTGGTTATTTAATATCCTAATTTTTGTGTCTTTTTCCTCACCTTTTTGAGTAAAACTTTAAAAGTGATTTTCATGAGGAAAAATCAATATTTTCCACCAAAAAGTGGGTACTAAGGTAATGTTGGTACTATGAGGATGAAAAACAAGTACCTACATGCCAACAAAACTTCGTAGTACCATTTCTTTATTTGTTATATGAAAATTAATAAAAAATTTCCATTTTGCTGAAATTTTTAGTTATTCAAAAAATCCTATAAAAACTTAATGCAATTCCGCGAGACTCAAGATAATGCCTAGCATGGTAATATACATTGAACCTAGACTTAGAAAACATCCTCAAGGCATAGTTATTAAGATGCACTCCAACTTTGGAGGATGTGAGTGAAAAAGATGAATTAATTATTTGTCGCAAAAAAACAAAATTAATTAATTAAGTGAAAAAGCACTATGGAGCAACTTCCTCAGTGACAGGTCCCAAGGGGCTAAGCATTTTATGTAAGTTCATCATGTTAGTGGCATTGTTTACAATTCCCCCATGGGGTACAGAAATTTCATAGAGAAAGAAGAGAGAAAAAGAAGGGACAAAATTGCCCTGCAGGACTTATGGACTTAAAATTGTGACCCATGCCTTGTCCAACTTTGATGTTCTTCTTCCTATCTCTGTTAGGTACATCTAGCATGTAACACTTGGTTCGATCATGGAATCTGGGATTCTTTGCCAACTTGTTCTCTAGAGTATTGTCAACTGGGAGAGGAGTAAAATTGAGTTGTTTCTCATGCAAATCTTCAAGTATTTTCCTAGGTTGAAACATTTCCTCAGATGCTTTTGCAGTTGCCCCATATTTTGACTTTGTTGTAGAATTTTCTAGAATTGATTGTTTGCATGATCTCTAAGAGATAACTGCTGATCCAAGATTCGTGAGATAGCTTGAAGTTGACACTCCATTTTCTTTATCCCCAAAAACTCTGAATCAAAATATCCAATCAGGTTGAAGTCATCCACTTTAGAATATTTGAGTTCAAAGTCTCGAGTTCCCTTCTAGTATTTTAGAACTCTTTTTGTAGCAGACCAATTTTCTTCACAAGATTTTTGCATAAACTTGGACAGAATCACAACAAAGAATGAAATATCTAGTTTGATGGTGATAAGGTGATAAGACTTTGCACAAACTGTTTGTACTTGGTTTCATCCCTAAATTCATTTCCTTATTTTGATGTGAGCTACAAATTCTATTTCATTGGAATAGAGAGAGGGTTACACTTAGCCATGCCAAACGTGTTCAACCATTCTGCAGTATACTTCTTTTGGGACATGGATGTGTACTTTGGATTTTGAGTCACTTCAATGCCCGAGCGGCAAGTAGTAGTGAAGATGGCCCAAATCTATCATCTCAAGGTCTTTGTTCAACTCTTCTTTATGGATGCAATATAACTTTCATTATTCATTGTTATCAACAAAACATCTACATACACTACAAGATATACAACATTTTTGCCAACTTTGTTGACAATAGTTGCATCATCAAGATTAAAATCATTGAAATTCAATTTTAAAAGATGTTCAGTTAGCTTTTCATACCAAGTTTGTAGATTATTGTGAAATATCATTCTTTTATTGTCTAGGAAAAAGTTGATAGATTACATTTTTGAATCTAGAAAATTTTCTTGGGATTTGTGCCATATTGATGATCTAGAGGCTTAAGTAAACGACCCTCTTACTTTATGCTCTAAAGTCTTATCTAACATTGATTTGAGGTAAGGTCTAATTTTTATTTATAGCAAAATATGTTAAAGGATTAATGAGGGTTCTTGCCTAAGGTTTTGTGAGAGGTTGTTTCATTTTTGACCATGTCGCTGCACAATCTAGTAGGGGTCCTAGGAGGGGAACCTAAGGGGTATCTACCACATCAAGTGGTAACATTGGGACATAGACCCATTGTCACTTTAGTCAGTGTCCCGTGCTCTTTACAAACTTTCACCAATGGGAGGAGTCTTGGTATGAGGAAATCACTAGTGATGATGGGATAAGTGATAAGGTATGAAGTTATTCCGGAGGTCCATTCAAGGCGATGCTAAATTAAGGCTCAGTGCTTCAAAAGAAGCTAAGGGCTCTCCAAGAAAGACATAGAAGGAGGAAGTCAAGGTCTAAGGTTTGAGAACAAGTAATGAAGATAGGTATGCTTAGAACCAACATTCCAAATGTGAAGTAAGCCCTTTTTAGAAGCGTCACAAGATGCTTTTCCACTTGAAAGAGGACTTTCGCTTCACTAGAAAGACCTAAAAGAAGCCTATGCAAGACCGAGGGTTTATGAGTAATCATGGGAGGAACTCCTCCAAGGTGCTCTCTAGGTCAAGATAGGATAGGGAAAGGGTTAATAACGATCAATTCCTTTGAATTCTATGTGCAAATGACCTCAAATAAGACCACCAACCCATGACGTTCAAGATGGGCTTCGAAAGATGCAACTAGGGCTTGAGTTTTCTTGCAAACCTACAGAGGGAATTGCCCCAAACTTGAAGAGTCACTAGAGGGGACGCCAACATAGATTCTTGTCTAATTACTTTTGCAAGACACCTTTCTAATGCAATTCATAGACAACCCTAGTTGGCCATCTAGAAGAGGGGCCATAAATTTTTGAGGAGAGAAAAGAGAAGGAAAAGAAGGGTGACCATCAATCTTACTCAGGCCAGTGTCTTGTTCTTGGGCTATGGGGTCTACAATGATTAAAGATTTGCCAAAATTGTCTTCAAGGAGGCCAAAGAGTGATGCCCTAGCGACCACTTTTCAATAATTAACTACTCAATATCCATGGCTTCTCATGGAACAAGATCCAAATCCCATCCACTAGGAACATTTATCTAATGTCATGCAATGAGTAACATGTGCAATTTGCAATCAAACAATCCTTCACAATGATATTCTATAAGTTAGGGCACACAAGATCTAGTTAATTGCCATAATTCCAAACATTATACATTTTTTAATAAAGATCTTTAACAAAATAGCACTTAGAAGATGACAAGAGATATATCCAACCATAGACAAACAAGTTGCTCTAGGAAAGATTGAAATTTCAACCTCCAAAGATATCGAAATGCATCAATAGAATCTCTAAGAAAAAGTGCGAAATTCTTCTAAGGGAGAAGTTCCAAACTTCCAAGTGTTGATGTTGATGCTTTCACAAATGAGAGTCACCTTTATTTATATGATCCTCTAATCTAATTGGATTTAGCCTAAAATGCTTAATGTGCAAAATAACATGTTCTTGATGACAAGCCCACCAAGTAGCTCATAAATTGAAGAATAAGCCATCCAAAAGTGAGCCGAAATGATGAAATCATGGTGTAGAAGGGTCGTTGGAGGGCCTCACTTAGTCCTCAAGGTGCCATAATGAGAGTGAGGGCTTCATGAATGATAGACAAGGAGGTGGCCCCTTGATCTCTAAGGTAAACATCATGTGGTGCTCCAAGTGGCTTTTGGGCACAAGTAGTGGTTTCATGAGTCTTCTGATGAAAAATTACCCTATAGACTACTCCAAATGAGGGCACAAAAGATGGTGCTTGCCCCTCCCATGGCTCAAGGATGAGACAAACCTCCTCTGGGCCTCGTATCAGCTGCCAAACCCTGCATATACTACTAAGCCGACTGGCGGCGCTGATCGTCCAAGAGTATCATTTTGCATATAGTGTGGGTCAATGAACAATCTACTGAAGGTGCTGAGGCTACTCATGGCATGAGATAATGCTCTATCACATGATGGAAACCTGTGGCTCCCAACGCTTCCCTTATGTTGACTGCTGGTTGCACTTAGCATATATGAAGACTCCATAGCCCAAGTTTCAGAATGTATATCAAAATTTTTCAGAGTTTAGAAGTTAGTAGGGCATTGCAACCCCTTTCTCTCTCCTCTTTCATCATTCTCTCTTAGTCCTCAGATTCTGCAACCTTGCGGGGATATTGTATAAATGTCACTAGCATCATGAATAAAGCTATGTAATAGACCTAGGATGCTTGAGACTCTATCAACAAGTGAGTACACCTTGGAGTATTTTTTTTACTTGGTTAATTATTCCCACTTTTCAGCAGTGAATAATTTTCTAGGTTTTTTCACTTATCGCATTACCCCAAAGCTGGGGTGATCGCTTGAAAATTGTGCCTTAAGTCCATCTTAGTGTCTAGGGTTGATGTATATTACCATGCTAGGTCATCTCTGAAATTTCGTAGAATTTGACTAAGTTTAAGTAGGATTTTTTAATAATTAAAAATTTCTCACAAAACGAGATTTTTTAATTAATTTCTATGTAAAGATGTAAATAAGTGGCCTTGGGAAATGTATGGGGCATGTGACTACTCGAAATTCATTCTCAAAGCCCTGAGATTATCTTAAGAACCACTTTGAGTGTCATAAAATGACTTATAGCCCCTCAAAAAACAATTTCCCTAAATCAATGGCATCGAGTGGCAAGAAAATAAAAAATAATAATAAAAAAATGTAATAATTGGAAACATATTAATTATGTTTTTTGAAGTGGATAAAAGGTTGAAAAAATCAAATCAATTAAGTGGGGACAAGATAAATGACATGGCAAGACTGAATTCCAAGTTAGTGGGCTAAGTCAACAATTAGTCAAAGGGGTCCCAAATTATAACTCAAGCAAGTGTAAAAATCAGTTTTAAAAGAATTCATGGATTTGCTAAAGGTTGAAAAGGTTGAAAGGCAACAAGACTGCCACATGGGACAAAACTTGTTTCCCACTTGTCTCATTTTTTCACATGCCCGCCAATCAAAAGCAATACACAGGCAGTTTAGAAGAGTAGTATGCAGGCTCATCTTAGAGACATATGCAACTGATATTTGACATGCTGATAGATTATCCTCAATTGATACATAGGTATGATATGGCATTCTTCCATAGTTGACATACAAATTGGGTTGGCAACCTAAATGAGGAGTTAACAACAAATTTTTGAGGGAGTTATCTCCCCATATGTTTCTCGCTTGAACACTTGTATTCGCACAACAATCTGGAGGGTCTCCATTGCCTTGTCTAAGAGATATATGTTGCCAATTCACAATTTCTACACCTTGTCTTGTTTGCACTTGGGCAATGAATTTATCCTTGGGATTATCATCATTCTCACACTTGTCATTGCCTCTTAGCATTGGGATTTGCTCCCATATTTGTATAAAGAAACATTGGGTCTCTCTCATTTCTTGGTTGGAAGCTTGTTCTTATTGTTGTTGATTTCTGGTGGCATCGAATGTGCTCTAAGTCTCAAAATTTGCAGGGAGGCTTAGACACATGCATTCTCCAATACCCAAAATCATTTTGGGAAATTACACCTGAAGAATTAATTATTTTTAATGGGTCCCTAACTCTAAACTTAGGAAATAAAAATAATTAATGGGTATTAATATAAACTGTGGGTGGAACTTCCAGAAGAAGACAGAGATCGAGTCCAAATGATCTGAGCCATTAATTAGAATCTAATCTGGGTCGTTGGTTCTCAATTGGAGGATTATAAGAAGCACATCGATGGGCACTTGGAGAACACACAGAGGGAAGATCAGAAGTTCGAATTTTTGAAGTAGAGCAGCTGCCAGAGAGATTTTCGATAGTGATCTTTTGCAGTGAGGGGCTGGGATAGCATCTGAAGGGAAATCTTTTCCGGTCTGAGAATACTCAGGAGAGAAGGTAGAGAGAGATCCAGCAGAGGCAGCGCAGAGCCAGAGAGGCTGACGCAGAGCCACGCAAAGGCAGCGCAAGAGCCAAGAGGGAATCCAAAAATTTGTTGAAGGAATCGATTGCTGAAGCCGAAAGCTGGGGTGTGAGACCGGGAGGTGCAAATTGAAGTTCTTGGGCAGCAAATCAATCAACTGAAGGGGTGACGTTGTCCCCAGAGGGTGTGACGTTGGGCTGACGCAGTGACTGCGCAAAGGCAGCCAGGGGCAGTTCATTCTGTCGCTGGATCCACTAGGATTTCCAGTGATAGTGTGAGGTAATCTCACTTATCTCTTTGCTAGTAATATTCTCTGTATTGGATAGCCAGGAAGGCATCCAAAGATTGTATTTAGAAATTACTATTGCATAATAATAAAACCCTCAGAGCTGTTGCGCCGACTTTCCCACATTAGGTTTTTCCGGGGACGTTTGTCAAAAAATAACTGTGTATGTGTTGTATTTCTTTCTTGTTTCCGTATTCTATTTAAATGGCGAAGACTGCAGTGTATTCATTTCAGTGTTTATTGTAGCAAACAGTAAATAATTTGGTTCAGTAATTAACAAATAGAAGAAACATAATCAATTGCTGTAGTAGGAATTTGGGCATCCAAATTTTCACATGGTATCAGAGCTACAGGGGAAACAAGAGAGCAATGTTGGAAGAGCCCAACGTTAAAAGAAGAAGGGAGTTCAAAATTCCTGCAGAGGCAGCAATTCGAATCCCTAGAGGGATTGCGCAGTTCAGGCTAGGAGGGTAAGACTTTCGTGGTAAATCTCTCTCTGAGTGAGTCAACGGAGAGGTAGGATTTCTAGATCGAGATTTGTCAGCAACAGAGGGAGCAACGCAGCAAAAGCTTCAGCGAAGAGGGGTTTCTGGTGTGTCGCAGTTTTCTGCAGGGAGTTGCTGGGCAGAAAGATGTCAGAAGGAAGAAGAGAGACACTTGAGGGAATTTATTCCTCGGAGGATTCCTAGCCAGGGAATTCGAATTCTCATTTGCTGAGTAACAGCAGGAGAGAGGAGGTCATTCGACTTTTTCGATTGGCAGAGATGGCAACCAGTGGATTGAGAGATCATGATAGGTTGGATGGTGCATCCAACTATGTGATCTCGAATGCAAGGATGTCGTGCCTTTTGGATGAGAATTTTCTCAATATCTACGTTGACAACGTGGTAGTTGAGCCTGTGGATCCATATCCGCTCAAGAAGTACAAGGGAGAAATGGCGAAGACCAAGAGAATGATCCTCGATGGAGTGAAGGATCATATAGTCTGTCACATCGTTAGCAGAGACACTGCCAAGGAGATGTGGGATGCTTTGTCAACACTATATTAGGGATCTTCTAGGTAGCGGAAGATGTACTTGGAGCAAAAATGAGATCTATGCAGATGGAGAAGGGGGAACGCATTGATTTGTTCCTTACAAAGCTTCAGGAGATCCGAGACGAGCTGGAAGTTGTGGGGTCAACACCTTAAGGTTTTGAGATGGTAAGACTGGCCCTGAATTCAATTTCTGAGGAGTGGCGAGTTTTTGTCCAGAGCATCCTGGGCAGGGCGACTTTGCAAGACTGGGATGGAAAGTGGGCAAGTCTTAAGCAAGAGGAACTGAGGAGAGACTTGGTCAAGTGTAAACTTGACGAAGGCAACAACACTGGGTTGAAGCCCAAGGAGGAGGAAGAGAATGCAACTCTCGCATCCAAGGGGCAGTAGGAGCAGCGGAGGCAGAAGAGGATGTCTCGAAGATTAAATGCTTCAGGTGTGGTGAACTCGGTCACTACGCAACACAGTGTCCTCTTAGGAAGAAGGACAAAGATGAGAAGCATGATCCAAGGCTGCACTTGTGAAGATCGAGGAGGAGTTTGCCATGAGAACCGAGATACCTCCAGGAGGGAGGTGCGCTGATTTAGACCTGTAGTTTGAAAGGACCGGAGATGGGCAGGATCCTTGAGGAGTCCACCTCTCGGATCAATTACTTGCTACGGGAGCCCAAATCAGAAGTAGCAGGATGGACCAGTGTCAGTTGGTGCAAAGGAGTGCCAGAGTGACAGTTGTAGTGGCTAGGAGCGCCAAAGATTGAGCAGCACAGAGCAGAGTTGGCAGCAGTGCAGTTGGCACAGAGCAGAGGTCATCAATAATGCAAAGTCTTCAGAGGGTTAGCATAGAGACTAGCAGTAGTTAGAACTCTAACAAGGAGGTGCATCATACTGAAAACCAGTTTAGTAATTTGGGATGCTTTTTCGTTGCTAATGCAGTAGCAACAACAGTTGGAGAAGGTTGCAGTGCAGATGCAGTTGGCAGTGCAGTGCCATCAACAACATAGATGCGAAATTTCAGAGGGAGTTGCAGTACAAATGCAATGTTGACAATGATAGCGTCAACAACAGTACAAATGCAACATTTGCACAATAGTTGGTGGGCAATGATGTTAGACATTAGTAGTGTAGAAAGAGATGTTACATAACAGAGTGATGATTCATCAGGATGCATTGTTAGAGCACATTCCTCGCTAAGAGGGAGTGTTGGTTTCTAGTAGCATCGGATGTGATCTAAGTCTCAAAATTTGCAGGGAGGCTTAGACACATGCATTCTCCAATACCCAAAAATCGTTTTGGGAAATTCCACCTGGAGACAATTTTATTAAAAAAATTAATTATTTTTAATCGGTTCCTAAGTCTAAACTTAGGAAATTAAAATAATTAATGGGTATTAATCTAAACTGTAGGTGAAACTTCTAGAAGAAGACAAAGATCGAGGCCAAATGATCTGAGCCATTGATTAGAATCTAATATGGGCCGTTGGTTCTCAACTGGAGGATTATAAGGAGGACATCGATGGGCACTTGGAGAACACATAGAGGAAAGATCAGAAGTTCGAATTTCTGAAGCAGAGCAGCTGGCAGAGAGATTTTCAATAGTGATCTTTTGCAGTGAGGGGCAGGGATAGTATCCAAAGGGAAATCTTTCTCGGTCAGAGAATACTTAGTAGAGAAGTTAGAGAGAGATCCAGCAAAGGCAACACAGAGCCAAAGAGGCTGACGCAGAGCCACGCAGAAGCCAAGAGGGAATCCAAATATTTGCTGAAGGAATTGACTGCAGAAGTCGGAAGCCTCGGTATGAGACCGAGCGGTGAAAATCGACGTTCCTAGGCAGCAAATCGATCAACTGAAGGGGTGACATTGTCCCCAGAGGGTGTGACGCTGGGCTGACATAGTGACTGCGCAGAGGTAGCGCAAAGGCAACCAGGGGAAGTTCATTCAGTGGCTGGATTAGCTAGGATTTCCAGTTATAGTGTGAGGTAATCTCACTTATCTCTCTGCCAGTGATATTCTCTGTATTGGATAGCTAGGTACCTCTGCGCAAAGGCAACCAGGGGAAGTTCATTCAGTGGCTGGATTAGCTAGGATTTCCAGTTATAGTGTGAGGTATTCTCACTTATCTCTCTGCCAGTGATATTCTCTGTATTGGATAGCTAGGAAGGTATCCAAAGATTGTATTCAGAAATTACTACTGCATAATAATAAAACCCTTAGAGCTGCTGCACCTGTTTTCCCACACTGGGTTTTTTCGGGGACATTTGTCCAAAAATAACTGTGTAGATGTGTTGTATTTCTTTCTTGTTCAGTTTCTTGTTTCTGTATTTCATTTAAATGGTAAACACTGCAGTGTATTCGTTTCAATGTTTACTGTAGGAAACAATATATAATTTGGTTTAGTAATTAACAAATAGGAGAAACGTAATTAGTTGCTGTAGTAAAAATTTGGGCATCCAGATTTTCACAATTGTCACTATGCTGGAATTGCTATTGAGCTAATAATAAAATCTTTGGGGGATACTTTTTGGTGTTGTGGTGCTATTGCTTGTGGATGAGGTATACTTGTTTCATTTGATGTTGATTTTCATTTATATGATTATCTTCCTTTGAGTTTACATTGCCATCTAGTTGATTTTGTGCATTTGCCTAAGGGCATTATTGTCTAGGGATGGGGGATTTATAGCTATCTACAATCTCCTTCGGGCTTGGTATATGTCGTACTCTTGTTGTAGATTGTTATTCTTGGTTGAATAACAAACTCAACTTGGCCACTATATGGCAAGACTCCTTTGCACTAACAATTGGTTTGCAAGCATTTGTGTGTTGAAAAGACAGGTTACCAAGTTCCTTTGGTGTTTGGGGAAGTCTTTAGTTAGACCATCCAACTCCAAAGAGCTCAAGGAGCCCACAAATCGCTCAAGCAAGGAATTCTCCAAGGATATCAAGGGACTTATTGAAAAGGGGGGTTTCATGAGCCCTATGCTTCTTTTCCATCTCTAAAAATTAAATATTTTCCTTTCCTATTGCACAAGTATTGATTTTATCTAGCATTTGAGGATAAGTTGTTGGGTTTAAATCCCAACTCTCACTCATTAAATCAGCTCTTTCAAGTTGATTTTAGCGAGGAAACTTGTAATATAAGTGTACTTTATAGTTGCATTCGATTTCTAACCTCTTTTTATATCATGCATGTGATTTCTTCTCGCATATTTCAGCTCTCTATATCTCTTGTACACTAACTTGTTCTATCTATTGTGCATAGGGATTGGAGGTGAGTTCGATTGGAAAAAGGTTAGAGGCAATTCAAGTTTGGGAAGAAGATTCAAAGTGCATTGCCTTGGAGTCATCTCACCTTTGAACCTTTAAGAAACACCTTCTTCTCGCCATTCATTCTTCTTCAAAGAGCCTCACATGATTGATGTAATTATTTCATTTTCAAGTGTTTACTCAAGGCTTTTGAGCCTTTCTATTATAAATTGGCTCAAGTATATCTTAAATCTCTTATTGTAACATTTGGGAATACGAGTAGTTAGATTTCAAGTTCATATTGTAAGCTCATTCCCAAAGCTCCGCATCTCTGTAAGAGGGTCATCCAATAACTAATAAAACAACACATTTTTTTTGGGGCTTGGGGAATCCTCCCCTTGGCATCCTTCTCCTTCTCTCTTTTGATAGAAGTTCCCTCTTTGCATGGTGTTTTATTTTGATCTCTGTTTTTCTCTTGAAGTTAGACTTAGTTTGCTAATTGCTCGCATTCTCATATGCTCATTTAATTTCATGCTAAGTTTTCCTCTCTATCTTATGTAGTTGTTAATACTTGTTAATCTTTTCCATTGTTGCATGTTAGTCTCTCTCAAACTTTATTCTATTTCCAAGCTAATATGTTAGTTTGATTTGATTTTGCTCAAATCAAAACTCTTGTTTCAATTCTCATTTCATTACATGCTAGTGTAGTTTTCATTTACATTGTAGCATTTACTAATTCAAGTTTCATGTTTGTTACTTTATTTGGAAGTTTCTCTTGAGCAAATCTTTACATTTAGAGCAATTTGCGAAGTTCCATCTAGTTGTTGGCAACAATATAGTGATTTAATTTTCATTTAGATTTACTTGTCTCATTTTAACTTAGTTCATTTTACAATTTGCTACTTCACATTATATCATTCACAATTTGCAGTTTGCCATATTCGTTTCTTATAAAATTTACCTCCAACTTAATTTGGTTGTATAGAAACTAGGACCCCTCAATTTTCTTTTCCCAAGTCTGTGAGAAGGTAAACATGTGACCATGCAGTTACGACATGGCTGAGTCCTGCGTCGGAATGGTAGCACGTGGATAGACGTGAATGACTAGGTAGATCTTTGGTAATGAAGCTAAGCTTCTCCACTTAATGCCCCAAGTTATTATCCCTACCTTACAAGGGCAAAAGATTAGAGAGGAAGTTCTCACCTTAGAATAATTTAGAGTAGGTGTAATAACATTAACCAAGAGCACTCTCTACATTACACATCATCTTTACTTTACTTGCAGTACAATTCTCATGCTTATGCTACTTTGAGTTTATGAAGTTTTATATCGTTTACTTGCAAGTATTGTGGATTTAACTTTGCAAGTATTTACATTTCTTGTACTTGGATACATTCATATTTGAAGTTCACTTTGTTTATCTTGAAATACTTGGAGTTTGTTTAAATTATGTTAAGTATCTTGCATTGGTGCAACTTTCTTTCAAGTTATCTCATGTGAATGAATTTTTACTTTCCAAGTGCAATTACATCTTACTTGCTATCTTTACATTTCAAGTGTAACTTGCATCTTCACTTGCTTTTACTTTACAATTAATCTATTCTTCCTTGAGCATTTATTTCTTTGCAAGTTTCACTTATTGAGCACTAATCAATTTCTTTCAAGTCTTGCAAGAGATATATCTTGTTGATATCAATGTTATCTATTTTCTTTATATGCACATGTTCATATCAATGTTGCACTAATCGTTATCATGATTAATTCGGTGCGGGGAAAAAATCGTAATAATTGGGAAAAAGTCGTTTGGTACAAAAATATTCATTTTTTTCAAATTTTTTAATATCTAAACCATCAACAACATAAAATAGATACATTGACACATAAATATGATAAAAGAACTAATATATAAGATGTTTAATATCATTTCTAGTGCTAAAATCACACATAATAGTGGATCATGTCCTGAATAGTAAGTCCTGACTCCTGAGTCCCAACTCAGTCTCAAAATATCAACAAAAAATATAATAATGTATCTCATGAGTCATAATGTCATATACAATGAAATGAACAAAATAACTAAAGTCTAATACTATTGATTTCCTCTGCCCCTCTTGCGAGAAAATGCCATAGCTTTCCCTTTCCCTCTAGATGTAGATGCTGGTGCTGGTGGAGTTGGCAGTGGAGTCTGCTGTGCTCTAGAAGCTGAAGAACTAGAAGTAGGAGCTGTAGGAGGTAGACCACGTCCTCTACTGGTGGCAAGGGTAGCCCGGGCAGGTGGTGTCACCTCCTCTTCCTGTTGCTCCAACTCCTCCTCCTCCTCCTCTTCCACTACATCCTGCACTAACCAATCATCAACAGACTGCATGAGAGGCCTCTCGGCCTCAACCCTCCATGCAACAGTGGTGTCAATCCCATCTAATGAGATGGCCTCCATATTAGGTGTCCTTTCAAGTTGCCTCACTCACAATCGAAGATTGTAGTAGACGTAGACCATGTCGTTAAGTCGCTGGGACTCCAACTTGTACAAAGATCATGAAATAATAACTATAAAAAAAAATATTGTTTAATGAATTCAAAAATTTATTTGGAAATTTGCAATATCTAAAATTTTTAAGTGTTAACATGTTGCGCTTCTTGTTGTGTATGTTTTCAAATACACTCTAGTTGCGCTCACATTCTGAGGAGCTACATGTTTGGCTGAGAATTCGAATGGAAAGCTTTTGCAGAAGGGGTACCCTGGCACCATACATTCTCCACCATGCATCTACAACAAAATTACAAATAAAATTTTAAATAAACATAAGTAAAAAAATAGAATTTGAAGAGAATGAAATTTGAAACAAACTAAAAAATACCTAACATTTTAATTGTCCTGTCAGTCACAGCCATGTCAAAGCCAAATGTACCACCTGCCATCCTATATGTCTCAATTTCTTTAGAGATTTCTGTATGTTATGTTGGAGATCGCACCATCCTCTGGACAAAGGTTAAGAATCCCTCCATGATTTTAGCATCAAATACGAACCCACATGCGTAAGAAAATGCGAGGTTCAAGAAAATCCCAGCAGCATGAATGGGACGATGGAGTGTGTTGTTCCATCGTTCATCAATCACTCCCCATAAGAGGAGTTGTCTCTGAAACCCCTTATCTCCCTTATCATCATAGTAGGCCCGAATGGATTCTTTGGCCCTGTTCATGGCCTCATACAAATAGCCCATTGCGGGCTTCTCACCATCAACTAACCGAAGAACCTTTACCAAAGGTTCAGTAACGGCGCACACCTCCTGCACTCCCGCCCATAAGTCTTCCTGGTATGAAATTAGTCTGCATATGGCCTCTCCCTCTGGTTTGCGGCTCATTGGCAAAGCACGCCACTTCTCTGAAAGAAACATTCTCTTCACATCCCACATAGAACTCAAGAGGGATTGAAAATATATGAAACTGGTGGCAAACCATGTAATGGCGGGGCACACCAACTCTTTGTTGTTGGTGAATCTTCTCATCAAGCTAAGCACAGATGTATGATTATATATTAATTTTGTAATGCTTTTGGATGACTCAACAATATCTTTGACAAAGGGAATTTTCCCTATGTCCTGCAATATCGAATCAATACAGTCTGCAGCACAAGGTGTCCAAAATAAAGTAGGATGCCTGTCCATAAGTATCTTTCCAACAACAACATAATTTGCAGTGTTGTCCGTTATGACTTGGACAACATTTTCTGCACCCACCTCCAAAATAAGCACATCCAACAAATCACATAAAGTTCTTGCATCTTTGATTTTGCAGATGAATCAACAGATTTGATAAACATAGTCCCCTTGGGAAAACTAACCAAGAAGTTTATAAGGGTTCTCCCCTTTTGGTTAGTCCAACCATCTGACATTACAGTGCATCCTGTTTGTGCCCATGATCCCCTAAAATCCTCCAATCTTTTGGTGCAGTCAAGCTTTTTATTTTGAAGAATCTGGCCTCTTATGTCATGATAAGAAGATATTTTGTACGTTGGGCCAACAGTTGCAATAGCATCAACAACAGGTTGGAAAAATGGACTATTCCTTACAATGCTGAAAGGAATATCACTCCAAAGGAGAAATTTTGCCAGCAACTTGTCAGCTTGTTCTTTCTCAGTTTTTTTTAGCATTGAACTGATAGATGGCTGTGAACTAGGTGTGGTTCGAGGAATAAAAAATGATGAGGCAGCTACTGGGTTGGTTGATGTTGTAGTAGAACCACTGCCACTTTCTTGTTCAGCTGACTTTTTTAGTTGCCTCTTTATTTTTGCTTTGGCCTCTCTATTGTGGTCTAAAGTTTCCAATGCTTTCATGGCTCTTCGGATGAGTTCAAGATTTGTCTCTGTGCAAGGCCCTACATCAAATCCAGGGATTTATGCAAGTTGATACTTCAATCTGTACACCTCGCCGAACATATGGTGCCCACACAACTTGCAAGACAAGTTCATTCTATCATTCGGAGCATCAGGGTCACCAAATTCCCAGAAAGGGTCAAATTTCCTTGGCATGTTTTATTTTGAACTTTGAAGTTGAAAACTTAAATGGTGTTTCAGTGAACCTATGGGAAAATAAGGATTACAATTTAGTATTTACAAGTTACAAACTTACAATTTAGTATTTTACTATTTACATTGTACAAAAACTAAAAAAAATTACATACAATTTAAGAAACCCCATTCCAAACCCAACAAAAAAAACTAAAAAATAATACATTGGACAAATGTCAAAAACCCCATTCCAAACCCAACTAAAAGAAAATTACTTTGGACAAATGTCAAAAACCCCATTCCAAACCCAACCAAAAACATAGAAAGAAAACAAAAACAAAGTTACAAAACAATGAAAACACAAAACGTTGGTGTCCATATTGGTTTTATGGAGATAACGAGTCTTCTCCTTAGCTCACTTTTTGATTTTCTCCTCCAGTTAGTTGATTTAGCTCCAAAATCTCCAAGTCTCCAAGTCTCCAAACCCCAGCGCGCCTTTTGCTATCCAAATGACCAAAAAAAATCACGTTTTTTCCCTTTAAACACGCATTGCCCGACGGACCCACGATTTTTACCAAAAAAATCGGCTAAAAAAATTTCGATTATATCGCCCGCTTTAATCGTTATTTTGAAAAAATCACGATTAAACGATTTAATTGCGGTTTTTTCCCGATTAGTGCAACACTGGTTCATATCCTTTACTTGTTAAAGTACTTGCATGTTTAATTTGATCGTTGATGTGTCTCTTGATTAACTAATCCTTTCATCTCCTAGAACTTGTTTAGTGCCACTAATAAAGCCTTAGATTTCCTTTACGGTCTATCCCCCTTGGCTTCATCTAGGAGGGAGCCTAGACAAAGGAGTTGGGAATTGGGTGATAGCCCCAACTCTTAGCTTGCCCCCAAGGCCACACCAAGTGGAGTTAGGTTTTTTTTCTACGACAACCTTAGGTGTGAAATCAAACAGCAACACCCTTCAAGTGTCAATGTGATCCTCTGGTGGCTTGGGCCCTAGTTAAGTTGCGCAACCCATGATGAAACCACTTTCCAATCTTGTATAAGATCCAATGCGCTCCCTCACCTTCAAGTACAATAATTCATTAGTGCATCTAAGTGAATCAAGCTTGTTAGTCAAGGGCACAAATGAGACTTCATAATAGGCTTTTTTTCCAAATTTGGGGCTTTGAGCATGTAATGTTGTTACCTCCCTAGGTAAGAGTGGCTAATAAACAACTCTATTAGGTGTTCCCAACTTATAAAGGGAAGGACATGTCCGAGGTACATCCTTTAAGTGGTAGGTGTCATGTGGATAGCGATGAGGTGGATTGGGACACGGGGAACTCAAGGCCAAATGCCATGGGCTCAAGGGTGGTAATGATGAGGTATGTCCACATATTTGGCTGTATGAATGTATGAGGGAGCAATTGTGATACATGAGTTACCCCGACCTTTGTTTTTACACCCTTCTTCATTTTCCTTTTACCTTTTAATGATTTTTCTTTTATTTTACTGCTCGGGGTTCCAGGGCATGAGAGCATGCCCTGTATGATATAACAATGATTACCCCCTTAAGGTGGGAGAGTTAATCACCCACCAGGAGTTGGGACATGCATGGGTTCCTTAATGATGTAGGGGGCACTCATAGGGGCCCTAGGAACTAGGGTGATGGCCATAATGGTAAGGGGTTGAGCTCATGTTTGGGTTTTTTTCCCACGTGTTAAATTTTGTTGTCCCAACCATCTTTTGCATTTTATAGTATTATTTCCTTTTGTATGTGGCCATGATATGCTTTTATCTCTTTTTTATTTAGTTGCATCAACCTTTGGGGCATCGTTCCAAGCTCGACCTAAACATGTGGACAAGGGGAGGGGGAGTACTAGAGCCTTGTGGACCCAATGGTCATGTGGACTCAAAGAGGGAAGATGATGAAATAGGGCATGTAATGTGTGGAGGGGAGTGAAAAATGTGGAATAGGAAAATAAGACCACGCTACCAAAATTGAAGTTTCCCAAGTAGTGCCCATCCTGAAGTTATAAGCCAGTAGGGGAGATCCCACGGGATTAGGATTGCAGATTAAATCCCATTAAAGGTGAGGGAACAAGACTATACTCAAAATCCTTTCTTTTTCCAAGTCACTCAATAATCCATACTCAAGTATGTTCAAGAAAAACAAGCGTAAGAACCCGATTGCACAATGAAAGACATACCTTTAAGATTTGATGGCCCACCTTCAAATATATGCTCAGTACAAATGGGCAAGGGGGCATACGATTGGCTATGGGAGCAGCGATCAATTGTCACAATATCGGCTACGTTGGTCGCTGGCAGGGCTACTGGTTGTAGACAAATATAGGAAAAAATTTCTCCTATGGGGTCACCCATTGGTGGTGGGTAACACTTGCCACCAACTGGGACATGAGCTTTTGATGGAGTGCACGAAAAATGTAATTGAATGGGGAGGTCACAAGAACACCAACAATTTTGTGGGACCCCAGACTTGTTATCCTGCACATCACAAACAATTGTTGGAAGCATCTGTGTTGGGTGTACTTTTATCGCTCATGTTTTCATCAAATAATAAAATCATATAGAAAAGTAAATGTAACCTATGATGCACATCTAATCTAAATGCACCTATTCTTGCATGAGAATATGATACGATGATATTAGCTATGCAAAATCAATATGCAATGCATCCTACACTACTACGCATGCGATATTATGCAAGTGCTAAGTATAGTCATACAACCAATGTAACCAACATATGAGTAGATCAATATAAAAACACTTTTGCTTATGAACCATCATGAGGTAGGGCACTAAAATATCACATTTTCCATTGCAAATATTTACTTGATGAATGGTAAGGGTGGGAGGCAGGAACATATGAGGATCATGTATCAATGATCATGGATGAAGAGGGAAAAGAGGAATCCAACTCATGCAACCTTTCTTGCAATAAGAGAATGGAGAAGTCAACAACCAAGCTGTTAAACTTTCGATGAAGAGCAAGCTTAAGCATATCCTCCTTATGGCATGAAGAGATAGATGGATCATACACATCAACAATCGCATCATCCCAATTATCGAGGAAGGAACAAGGTGGATTACAATCATCATATCTTGGGAAGAACCACAACCCCCTTCCAGGGCATTGGGAAGGCTCCTTGATTTCATGGTTCCCAAGAGATTCATTAAGAGGGGCATCAAACTCCTCTTGGCTACTAATGAAATCATGATCATTGGATTGAGGATCATCATCTTGAAACATATAAAATAGGCCTCTAGTGGGCCATTTATTGCCATGCAAATTTTCATAAGATTTCAGATATGAAGTTGCTTGGGTGGACTTGAAATGCCGTGAGAGATGCTTGCTTCACCCTACAAGCATTGACTTTGAAGCTCAATTAAGAACTAGGTCTTTGTTCTCCTAGTGAAGTCACCAAAGAATGTCGCCACACAAA
This sequence comes from Pinus taeda, assembly GCA_000404065.3. Lineage (NCBI taxonomy): Eukaryota > Viridiplantae > Streptophyta > Pinopsida > Pinales > Pinaceae > Pinus > Pinus taeda. Next base: position 79,152 of record APFE031200864.1, on the reverse strand, counting down.
CTAGCAGGGGTCCTAGGAGGGGAACCTAAGGGACAACTACCAGACCGAGTGACAACAATGGGACAAAGATGCACTGTCACCTCAGTCCGTGTTCGCTTCTCTTTACAGACTTTCATTGATGGGAGGAGTCTCGATATGAAGAAATCACTAGTGATGATGAGATACGTGATAAGGTATGAACTGATTCCCAAGGCCCATTCAAGGAGAGGCTCAAGTAGGGCTCAATGCTTCAAAAGAAGTTAAGGGCTCCCCAAAAAAGACCTAGAAGGAGGAAGTCAAGGTCTAGGGTTTGAGAACAAGCAATGAAGATAGGTATGCCTAGACCAACATTCCAAACGTGATATATGTCCTTTCTATAAGCGTCCCAAGATGTTTTTCCACTTGAAAGAGGACTTTCGCTTCATTAGAAAGACTTAAAAGAAGCCTATGCAAGACCTATGGTTTATTTGTAATCATAGGAGGAACTCCTCCAAGGTACTCTCTAGGTCATTATAAGATATGGAAAGGGTCAAGAATGATCAATTCCTTTGAATTCTATGTGCAAATGGCCCTAAATAAGACCACCAACCTAAGACTTCAAGATGGTCTTCCAAAGATGCAACTAGGGCTTGAGTTTTCTTGCAAACCATTGTGGGAATTGCTCCAAACTTGGAGAGTCATTAGAGGAGACATTGACGAGGATTCTTGTCCAATTACTTTTGCAAGACACCTCCTCTAATGAAATTCACATGCAACCCTAATTGGCCGTCTACAAGACGGGGAAAAAAGCTTTAAGAGAAAAGAGAAAGAAAAGAAGGGTGATGATCAATCTTACTCGGACCAGTGCCTTGTTCTTGGGCTATGGAGTCTGTGATGATTAAAGATTGACCAAAATTGTCTTCAAGGAGGCCAAAAAGTGATGCCCTAACAACCACTTGTCAACAGTTACCTATTGAATATCCATGGATTTTCATGGAACAAGAACCAAATCCCATCCACTAGGAACATTCATCTAATGTCATGCAATGAGTAACATGTGCAATTTGTAATCAAACAATCCTTCATAATGTTATCCAATAAATTAGGGCACACTAGATATAGTTAATCGCCATAATTTCACACATTAGACATTTTTAAATAAAGATCTTCATCAAAAGAGCACTTAGAAGATGACAAGAGATGTATCCAACCATAAACAAGCAAGTAGCTCCAAGAAAGATTGAAATTTCAACCTCGAAAGATATCAAAATGCATCAATAGAATCTCCAAGTAGCCTCCAAGAAAAAGTGTGAAATTCTTCTAAGAGAGAAGTTCCAAGTGTTGATGATGATGCTCTCACAAATGGGAGTCACCTTTATTTATATGATACTCTAATTAATTTAAAATAACCTAAAATGCTTAATGTGCAAAATAACATGCCGTTGGTGACAAGCCCACTGAGTAGCTCATAGAGTGAAGAATAAGCCATCCAAAAGTGAGCCGAAATGATGAAATCATGGTGTAGAGGTTGGAGGGCCTCATTGAGTCCTCTGTGAAAATTCCTAGTCTAAGGAACCCCTACTGCAGCAAAACTGAATTTATTTCTCCTACTTGATTTTAATATACATTATCAATTTATTCTTTGAATATTGAAGCAAATTACTTCTGCAACCACACTACTTTAAATTTGATTACATGAAACAGAAAACTGAGCAAAGAAAAAGATAGATAGGACACAAATTTATTTTTGGACAAAATAGTCCCCGGAAAAACCCAACATGGGAAAATCGGTGTAACAACTTTGAGGGTTTTCTATTATTAAGCAGTAATTCTGAATACAATGTTGGATGCCCTCCTGACAATCCAGTGATAGAGAAAATATAATGGCGGAAAAATGAGTGAGTTTTACCTCACTTCACCTGGTAGATTCCGGCTGGTCTGACAGCGAAACTGGCTAACCCCGGTTACCTTTTCGCCGACCCTGCATCAGATCTGTACCGTCTCTTTTGCCTTCTGCCTAAACCTTTCCAGCGGTTCCGGCAGTTCCCCAGTAGTTCTGGCTTTCTGCTCAAGGGCAGCTTCTGCTTCTGCGCTGGCCCTTATGGCTCTGCGTTAGGCCCGTGTGGGCCCAGATTGGCCCAGTGTCAGTCCTTCTAGTCGCTGCGCTGCCTCCGTTAGCGTCTCTCCGCCTCTCTGTTAGTATTCCTAAACTATCCCTACCCCTTTGCAGCAAAATTATTACTCAGTTCGAATTCTCCGCTTCCTAGCGTCATAAATCAAACTCCAGATCAATTCGTTCTCTCCGTGTGTCTTTCTAAATGAACCCCAAGCCTCCTTCTTATACTTTTCTTGTTGAGACTTCAACGACCGAGATTAAGTCTCTAATCAACAACTAAGATTAAAACTTGACTTGATCCACCTTCTAGATCATTCTCACCCATATTTTAATTAAGAACCATTTATACTTTAATTTTCCTAAGTTTAGAGGAACCCTATTAAAAATATTAATTATTTTAATAAAATACAATCCGGGTGAAATTTCACCAAATGGTTTCTGGGTTCTTTAGAACTCATGTGCCTTATCATCGCCACCAATTTTCATGGCTAAAGCACATATGATGCTACCAAAAACTAACACTCCCTCTTAGCGAGGAAAGTGCTCTAGCAACAATGTCCAACGACACGCTGCTCTATCTCTGAAGCACCTCCTTTCCGCACTGTTGCTACCACCAACACTGTGTTGTTGTTGCAACTGTACTGCTACCCATGACACTGCCATTGTCACTGCTGCATCTGTTCTACAACTCCCTCTCAAATGCTGCATTTGTTATGCTGCTAGCATTGCCACTGCTAACACTGCATTCGTACTGCAACTCAGTTGTTGAGAGAAGCAATTGAAAAACATCCAAAATTACTAAACTTAACTGTGTTCAGCATAATACCATGAATGTTGGAATCTGACTACTACTAGTCTCTGACCCTCTGAATCTTTTGCGTTGCTGTTGACTTTTGCATTGTGCCTTCTGCACTGTTGCCAACCTTGCTCTGCATTGATCAGTCTTTGGTCTCAGGCTACTGCATCTGTCTCTCCAAACAATCCACTGCATCATTTGTCACCAAGTCCACCTCGTTACTGCTGAATCTTTGGCTCCCGTAGTAAGGAATTGATCTAAGAGTTGAACTCCTCAAGGATTTTGCCTGCATGTATTCCTCTCGACTACAGCTCAATATTGCCCTATTTCCCTCCTGGAGATGTGTGGGCACTCATGGACAGCTCATCTTCGTCAATCTTTGCTGGAGCAGCCTTAGGATCATGTTTCTCATCCTTATCCTTTTGCTTCAAGGGACACTGGGATGCAAAGTGGCCCATCTCGCCACATCTGAAACATTTCACCTTCGAAATGTCCTGCTTCTGCTTCTGCTATCCCTTTGATTGTAGAGCTGCGTTTTCCTCCTCCTCAATTCATCCTGTTGAAGCGCTGCCCACATCTCCTCCCATGAAGTTAGTCTTTCCCTGCCCAATATACTTTGGACGAAGACTTGCCATTCATCCGAGACTCCATTCAAGGCCGTCCTTACCATCGCAGTAGACTGAGGAGTAGACCACATTGTAGCAAGCTGGTCTCTAGTGTCCTAAAAACATTGAAGATAGAAGTTAACTCCTTCTCCCTTCTGCATCAATGTCTGCTGCAACTTTTGTTCTAGTTACATCTTCTGTTGTTCGGAAGAACCTTCATACAGTGAAGACAAAGCTTCCCACATCTCTCGGGTTGTTTCCTTGCCCTGCAAGTGTGAGACCACATGATCTCGAACTCCATCAAGTATGAACCTCTTCGCCTTCCCCTGCTCAGCCTCATACTTCTTCTTCTTATCATTGTCAGCGGGAAGAACCACAACACTCTTGACGTAAGTTTCAAGTTTGTATTCCTCCAAAACAACTAAGATTCTGGTCTTCCATATGACATAGTTGGAAGCTCCTTCCAACCTGTCTTGATTTCTGAGCCCATGTGATGCCATCTCACCCAAACTGTCGAATTTACTCCTCTAGTCACTGCTCAACATTGTTGCCCGACAAGTGAGAAATTTGAACTTTTGGCGAGAAAAGTTATGAGGAGAAAAGTCCCCTTCTATATGTCTTCGCTCTTCTCCGACGGATTTCTGCCCTGGCAGAAACTGCACCCTTCAAGCATTGTGCTGAGGCTCTACGTCTCTCCCTCTGCCTCTGCAAATTCACAAACTGGAAATCGTACCTCTTTGTCGGCTCTCTCAAAGAGAGATTTCCTCGGAATCTTTGCTTCTCTGCAAGGACTGCGCAATCCCTTCAAGGGGACTCAAATTACTTCCAAGTGCAACTTTTGGCCTCTTTGCTCAGTGCTGGATCCGCTCTTCCTATTTCAAAATCAATGTTCTGATACCATGTGAAAATTCCCTGTCCACGGAACCCTTATTGTAGAAAAACTGAATTTACTTCTCCTACTTGATTTTAATATACATTATCAAGTTATTCTCTGAATACTGAAGCAAATTACTTTTGCAAGCTACACTAGTTTAAATTTGATTACATGAAATAGAAAACTGAGCAAAGAACAAGATACATAGGACACAATTATTTTTGGATAAAAAAGTCCCTGGAAAAATCCAATGCAGGAAAACCGGTGCAACAGCTCCGAGGGTTTTCTATTATTAAGCAGTAGTTCTGAAAACAATGCTGGATGCCCTCCCGACACTCCAGTGATAGAGAAAATATAACAGTGGAAAACTGGTGAGTTTTACCTAACTTGATCCGATAGATTCCGACTGATTCGACAACAAAATTGGCTAACCTTGGCTATCTCTGCCCTGGCTCTATGTTAGCTCTGCGCTGTCTCTTCTGCCTTCTGCGTCAACTTTCTCGGCTGTTCTGGCAGCTCCCCAACATTTCCGGCTTTCTGCGTGAGGGAAGCTTCTACTTCTGCGCTAGCCCTTCTGGCTCTGCATCAAGGCCTGCGTGGGCCCAGATTGGCTCAGCATCAGTCCTTCTAGCTATTATGCTGCCTCCACTAGCATCTCTTTGCCTCTTTGTCAGTACTCTCGAACTATCCCTGCCCCTCTACTGCGAAATGATCACTCAGTTATAATTCTCAGCGTCCTAGCCCTAGAAATCGAACTCCAGATCAATTCTTTCTCTCCGCATGTCTTTCTAAATGAACCCCAAGCCTCCTTCTTATACTTTTCTCGTTGAGACTTCCACGACTGAGATTAAGTCTCTAATCAACGACTAAGATTAAAACTCGACTTGATCTGCCTTCTAGATCATTCTCACCCATATTTTAATTAATATTCATTAATACTTTAATTTTTGTAAGTTTAGACTTGGGAACCCCATTAAAAGTATTTATTATTTAATAAAATACAATTCGAGTGGAATTTCACCAAACGGTTTCTGGGTTCTTTATAGCTCATGTGCCTTTGCCTCTCCAATTTTCGTGGCTATAGCGCATCCGATGCTACCAAAAACTAACATCCTCAAGGTGCCATAATGAGAGTGAATGCTTCATGAATGGTGGAGAAGGGGGTGGCCCCTTCATCTCTAAGCAAAACATTATGTGGTGCTCCAAGTGACTTTTGGACACAAGTAATGGTCTTATCGATCTCGTGATGAAAAGTAAGTTTGTAGATTGCTCGAAATAAGGGCACAAGAGATGGTGCTTTCCCTCCCATGTCTCAAGGATGAGACAAACCTCCTTTGGGCCTCATATCAACTGCCAAATCTTGTATACACTGCTAAACCGTCTGGGGGCACTGATGGTCCAAGCGCATCATCTTGCATATAATATAGGGCAGTGGACAAGCTGTTGAAGGTGCTGAGGCTGCCCATGGCATGAGATAATGCTTTGTCACATGATGGAAACCCATGGCTCTCAACGCTCCCCCTAAAGTGTCAATATGATCTTGTGGTGGGCATGGGCCCTAGTTAAGTTTCCCAGTCCATGATGAAACCAGCTGCTAATCCTGTATAAGATCCAGTGCGCTTCCTCCCTTTAGGTACAATAATTCATTAGTGCATCTAAGTGAATCAAGCTTGTTAGTTAAGGGCACAAAAGAGACTTCGTAATGGGCTTCCCTTCCCGATTTGGGCCTTTGAGCATGTAATGGTGTTACCTCCCTAGGTAGGAGTGGCTAATAAACAACCCTATTAGGCGTTCCCAACCTCTAAAGGGAAAGACATGTCCTAGGTACATCCTTCAAGTGGTAGTTGTGATGTGAATAACGATGAGGTGGATTGGGACATGGGGGTCTCAAGGCTGAATTCTATGGGCTCATGGGTGGTAAGGATGAAGGATGTCCACATATTTGGGTGTATGATTGTAGGAGGGAGCAATCGTGATCCATGAGTTACCTCAACATTTGTTTTTCCACCTTTCTTCATTTGCCTTTTACCTTTTATTGATTTTTCTTTTATTATAGTGCTTGGGGCTCTAGGGGATGAAGCATGCCCTACATGATATAATAGTGATTACCCCCTTAAGGTGGGGCAATTCATCACCCACTAGGGGTTGGGACATGTGTTACTGCTCAAACTCGCGGGGGACCTAAGGGGAATCCCTAAGGGAAAATGCTAGGGCGAGGGCGACAAATGGAGTCTTAGCCGATTGTCACCTCAGCTAAGGCTCCCTTCTATTTACGGACTTTCATCGATGGGAGGAGACCTAATATGTATGGAGATGCCAATGAGTAACAAGTCAATGGATATGAGTGACCTAGACCCTTTCCGAGAAGGTTTTGAAGAATGGGGCTTGCTTGCTTTCTAAGCAAAGGACCTTGTGCTTCTAAGGAAAGGAGGAGGATTTTGGGGGTTAGGTGTATGAGAATAGACTTTGAAAGGAGTTTCCCGCACCCTAAATCATTGTTAAAGTTGATATCTTGGATGGTTTTTGAAGAATAGTCCTTTGAAGGAGTGCGATCACACGGGGCTAAATGGACCTGGTCTAGGTATGAGGAGAGTATGAAATAACCAATGATTTTCTTACCCTATAGGTGGAAAGGATGAAAGAAAGTATTTGAATCAATGATGTTGTTTTGACCCTGGAAGTGCTAGCCTTGGGGATGGAAGGGCAAGTTTTGGTCCGAGAGTAAGGGCTTAGCTTTTCTCCCAACTTCACTGTCAAAATGTCTTCAAATATGGAGGAGGGCTAGAAGAGAGGCCAACGCAAGAGACAATCGGAGATCGAACTTTTTTAGTGGCTAACTTGCAGGGAAACTGATGCCCTAGGCACCCCAATGTGGCTAGATTTGGGAGAAAGTGAAAGAGTAGGAGTTTTGGTGACCACCCTTGGTAGATCAATGCCTTAGTACTTGCGAGAATGGAGTCTATGTTGATTATGTGTAAGATTTATTGGTTTCTAGTCAAGGAGGCCTTCAAATTACTTCACAAACCCTCTAGGTCAAGTGAAAGCAATCTTGCAGCTTTTATACTTCAAATGCACAAGAGGAATGGCTTGTCAAGGTCAAATTTTACCTCTAGGAGATTTCGCTCATACTACAAAGGCCAATGCATGCAGAGAACGTTATGATAGAGACAATACCACAATATTAAGTAACAATTTGCATGCAACAATTCGCATTAAAACAACTGAAATCCCATCCAACATATATGACAAAGTAACAAAAATAGCATAAAAAATTTCGTACTTACAGTGCAGTAGAGTATATCCAACCATTCACAAATGACAATAACGAAGCTCCAAGAGAAGATAAACCAATAACCATACATCAAAATTCATTCATAAATGCTCCAATTCATCCTCCAGCAAAAAGTGCGAAATTCTCTAAAGAAAGATCCAATCCAAAGTGCTGACGAGAAATGATCTCACCTCACTTATATTTATACACATATTAGGAGTTGAAGTTTGAATTAACCTCCTTGTCCTACATAAGCCCAAAAATAAAATAATGTGTTAATAATACAACTTTTGGTGACAATTCCACCAAACTAGCTCATAAATGAAAAAGTGAGCCTCTCAAAAGGTCAAATAATAATCTATGCATGTCATAGGGTCCTCTAAGAAGCCCAATGAGGTCCATGGGTGCCAGAATGAAGAATAGGATCCTCAAAAGCAGTGGACAAAGGGTTGGTCCCATGTAATAACCCGTGGTGCTCCAAATGACATGTGGGGCACACAAGTGTCCTCATGGGTCTCAAAACAAATTGAAGATGCTTGTAGGTTGCTTGCAAGGGCTAGGATGAAAATGTAGGTGATGCCACCTCATCATGTAGGTCCTGGATCATCTGCCAACTGTATGGTGTAGATTTGGGGCCAATTAGGCATGATGGATCAGGTGCATCCTCCTCATCCAATAAGTGAACCACGAGCAATCTTTGAATGGCTGTGGGGTGTTTCCGTGGAGGCCCATCGCTCTCAACGCTCACCCTATATGTGCAAATGTAGCCCTCTGGCGAAGTAGGACCCCATATAGGTAGACCAAACCCCAAATGGAAACCATCTGCAATCCTACATGAGATCCAATGCGTCCCCTAGCCTTCTGGTACAACAAGTCATTAAAAAAATCGAGTAAATGAGCTTGCTTAATAATGGACCACAGGTGGGGACTTCATAATGGCCTGCCCTTCCATAATGGACTTCGGGATGTGCCAATGTCTCCTAAAACTCCTAATGGGGTTAACCAAGCATCCTATTAGGTGGTTTCTACCTCTAAAGGGGATAATATAGTCAAGGTACATCTGTCAAAAGGTGGTGGCATGTGACAGGTAAGTGAATGAAGTAGCAGATGAGAAGGGGCAACCTTGGGTCATACGCTGGTGTACAATGGTAGCTAATAAGAGGGAAGTGCACACTTGAATTTATAGGGTGTAGGAGGGAGCAATCATGGTACATGAGGTGCCCTGGCCTTGATTTTTCCACCCTTCTTTATATGCCTTTGGCTTTTTATGATTTTTTGATTAGCTATTCAGGGCTCAAGGGGTTAGAGCATGATGTATAAGATATAGCAATGAATTCCCCCTTTAAGGTGGGGCAGTTCATTGGCCACTAGGGGTTGGGACAATCATGGGTTCCTATAAGATGAAGAGGGCTCATAGAACCTGTTGGAACTAGGGTGATGACCATGATGATGGGGTAGAGCTCATGTATTGGCTTTTGCCCACGTGCTAAATGTTTTTGTCTCGACCATCTTTTGCATTTTGTGGTACTTTTCTTGTTGAATGTGGCCATATATGCTTTTAACTTTCTTTTCAGCTGCATCAACCTCAGGGCTTCATTCCAGGCCATGACCCAAGGTGTGGGCAAGGGGAAGTGGCAAGGTGACCCTATGTGGACCTAATGGATGGGTAATGACGAATGGAAGGAGGGTACTCTTGAATGTGGCCATATATGCTTTTAACTTTCTTTTGAGCTGCATTAACCTCTGGGCTTCATTTTAGGCCATGACCCAAGGTGTGGGCAAGGGGAAGGGGCAAGGTGACCCAATGTGGACCCAATGGATGGGGTAATAACGAATGGAAGGAGGGTAATATGGGCGGATAAGGGAGCGGGACCACACAACCAAGATCGAGGTTTCCCATGAAATACCATCCTTGGAACCAAATGATCAGTAGAAGAGATCCCACAGGACTAGAATCCAAGGTTAATTCCTAAAAGGGGTCTAGGAGACAGAAGCACAGACCTAGCCCATTGTTTCCACCGAATCCCCCCATTAATCCATACCCAGAAGTGTTCATGATAAGCAAACCATATTACTTAATGTCCAAATGACATGGCATACCTTTAGATTGGGGAGGCCCACCTTCAAACATGTGATCATGGCAAATGGGCGAGGGACCACATGGCTAGCTCAAGTGGCAGAGAAATGGCACAATTTAGCTAGCTAATGGCTGCAAGGGGTCACTGGCTACTGGTTGAGGATCATCTTGGATAAAAATCTTTCCTAGGGATATTACCCACAAAATGGTGGGTAACGACATGCATGGGTTCCTTAATGATGCAGGGGGCAGTCATAGGGGCCTTAGGAACCAGGGTGATGGCCATAATGATAAGGGGTAGAGCTCATGTTTAGGTTTTTCCCACATGCTAAATTTTATTGTCCCGACCATCTTTTGCATTTCATGATATTATTTCCTTTTGTATGTGACCATGATATGCTTTTATCTCTTTTTTTAGCCACATCAACCAACAGGGCATCGTTCCAAACCCGACTCAAACACGTGGACAAGTGGAGGGGGAGTACCAAAGCCTTGTGGACTCATTGGTCATGTGGACCCAGAGAGGGAAGATGATGAAATAAGGCATGTAATGTGCGGAGGGAAGTGAAAAATGTGGAATGGGAAAACGAGATCCCACTACTAAAATTGGGGTTTCCCAAGTAGTGCCCATCCTGAAGCTATAAGCTAGTAGGTGAGATCCCACGAGACTAGGATTGAGGATTTACCCTCATTTAAGGTGAGGGAACAAGACTACAGTCAAAACCCTTCCTTGTTCCAAGTCACCCGATAATCCATACCAAAGTGTGCCCAAGAAAAATGAGCATAATCACCTGATTGCCCAATGAAAGACATACCTTTAGGACAAGATGACCCACTTTCAAACATTTGCTCTTGACATATGGGCGAGGAAACATACGATTGGCTTAGGGAGTAGAGATCAATTGGCACAATATTGACTACACTAGTGGCTGACAGGATTGTTGGCAGCCTGGCTGAAGACAAATCTAGGAAAAAAATTCTCTTGTGGAGTCACCCACTGGTGGTGGGTAATATACCCTAAGGGGATTGGACCCCTAATTCATGTAAGTTTGGATTAGATTGTTGTAAGTTGTTAATTACTTGCATTTTAATCATCGTTGGGCTACATTTTCTAAGCAAGGTACTATGCTCCTCTAGGGAAAGGAAGAGGATTTTCGGGTTAGGTGTATGAGAATATGTTTTGAAAGGAGTTCCCCGCACCCTAAATCCTTGTTTAAGTTGGTACCCCAGATTAGTTCTTGAAGAATAATCCTTTGAAGGAGTGGGACCACACAAGGCCAAGTGGACCTGGTCTGGGGTATGAGGAAAGTATTAAATGATCAAATGATTTTATTACCCTAGACAAGGTGGAAAGCATCAAAGAAATTATTTCACTGAATGATGTTGTTTGACCCTGGGAAGTGCTAGCCTTGGGGATGGCAGAGCAAGTTTTGATCCCGGAGCGAGGGCTTGGCTTTTCTCCCAACTCCACCATTGGAATGTCTTCAGCTCTAGTGGAGGGCTAGAAGAGAAGCCAGCATAGGAGACCCTCGGAGATCTAACTTTTTCAGTCGCTAACTCGTTGAGGCATTGGTGCCCTAGGCACCCTAATGTGGCCAGACTTGGGAGAAGGTGAAAGAATAGTGGTTTTGGTGACCACCCTTGGTAGATTCTTGGTTTCTAGTCAAGGAGGCCTCAAAATTGCTTCACAAACTCTCTAGTTCAAGTGAAAGCAATCCTGCAGCTTTTATACTTCAATTGCACAAGAGGAATGGCTTGTCGAGGTCAAGTTTTACCTCTAAGAGATTTTGCTTGTACTACAAGGGCCAATGCATGGAGAGAACGTTATGATAGAGACAATCCCACAATATTAAGCAACAATTTGCATGCAACAATTAGCCTTAAAACAACGAAAATCCCATCCAACATATATGACAAAGTAACAAGAATAACATCAAAAATTTCGTACTTACAATGAAGTAGAGTATATCCAACCATTCACAAATGACAATAACGAAGCCCTAAGAGAAGACAAACCAATAACCATACATCAAAATTCGATCCATAAATGCTCCACTTCATCCTCCGGCAAAAAGTGCGAAAATCTCTAAAGAAGAGAGAGATCCAATCCAAAGTGATGATGAGAAATGATCTCACCTCACTTGTATTTATATACATTTAAGGAGTTTGAATTAGCCTCCTTGGCCTACATAAAGCCCCAAAATAAAATAATTTGCTAATATTACAACCTTTTGGTGACAATCCCACCAAACTAGCTCACAAATGAAAAAGTAAGCCTCCGAAGAGGTCAAATAGTAATCTATGCATGTCATAGGGCTCTTTAAGAGGCTTAATTAGGTCCATGTGTGCCACAATCAAGGATAGGACCCTCAAACGCAGTGGACAAGGGGTTGGCTCTTTGTAATAACCTGTGGTGCTCCAGATAACATGCTGGGGCACACAAGTGTCCTCATGGGTCTCCAAACGCATCGAAGATCCTTGTAGGTTGCCCTCAAGGGCTAGGATGATAATGTAGGAGTTGCCACATCATCTCAGAAGTCCTGGATCATCTGCCAAATGTATGGTGTAGATCTGGGGCCAGTTGCGAACGATGGACTAGGTGCATACTCCTCGTCCAATAAGTGAACCATGAGCAATATCTGAATGGTTGTGGGGATCCATGGAGTGCAATCTACTGATGTGGAGGCCCATGGCTCTCAACGCTCACCCTACATGTGCCAATGTAGCCCTTTGAAGGGTTAAGACCCCGTATAGGGAGACCAAACCCTAAATGGAAACCATCTGCAATCCTGCATAAGATCCAATGCGTCCCCTAGCCTTCCAGTTTAACAAGTCATTAGAGAAATCGAGTAAACGGACTTACCTAATCATGGAACACAAGTGGGGACTTCATAATGGCTTTCCCTTCCATAATGGGCTTCGGGATGTGCCAATATCTCCTAAACTCCTAATGGGGTTAACCAAGTATCCTATTAGGTGGTTTCTACCTCTAAATGGAATGATATAGTCGAGGTACATCCTTTAAAAGGTGGTGGCATGTCACAGATAGGTGAATGGAGTAGGGGATGAAAGGGGGCAACCCTGGGTCACATGTTGGGGTACAAGGGTAGCTAACAAGAGTGAAGCCCACACTTGGGTTTTTAATGTGTAGGAGGGAGAAATCATGGTACATGAGGTGCCCCGACCTTGGTTTTTCCACCCTTCCTTATATGCCTTTTTATGATTTTCTTTGATTAATTGCTCGGGGTTCAAGGGGTTAGAGCTTGATGTATCAAATATAGTAGTGAATTCCCCCCTTTAAGGTGGGGTGGTTCATCGCCCACCAAGGGTTGGGACAATCATGGGTTCGTATATGATGAAGAGGCTCAAAGAACCTGTTGGAACCAGAGTGATGGCCATGATGATGGGGCGAAGCTCATGTATTGGTTTTGCCACATGCTAAATGTTTTTGTGTCGACCATCTTTTGCATTTTGTAGTACTTTTCTTGTTGAATGTGGCCATATATGCTTTTAACTTTCTTTTTAGTTGCAACAACCTCCTGGCGTCATTCTAGGCCATGACCCAAGGTGTGGGCAAGGGGAAGGGGTGAGCTGATCCTATGTGGATTTGATGGAGGAATGTGGACCCAAGTGGGAGAAATGATGGATGGGGTGATAATGAATGGAAAGAAGGTAGTATGAGTGGATAAGGGAGCAAGACCACACAACCAAAATTGGGGTTTCCCGTGAAATACCATCTCTGAAACCAAATGGTCAGTAAAAGAGATCCCATGGGACTAGAATCCAAGGTTAATTCCTAAATGGGGTCTAGGGGACAGAAGCACAGACCTAGCCCATTCTTTATGCCGAATCCCACCATTAATCCATGCCCAAAAGTGTCCATGATAAGCAAACTACAAAACTCAATTTCAAAATGACAAGGCATACCTTTAGATTCGGGAGGCCCACCTTCAAACATACGATCATGGCAGATGGGCAAGGGACCACATGGCTGGCTTAGGTGGCAGAGAAATGGCACAATGAGCTTGCTGATGGCTACAAGGGGCTGCCGACTAAGGACCATCTCGGAGAAATTTTTTCTCCTGGGGATATTACCCACAAAATGGTGGGTAACTGTGTGTGTAGAATCTAGATTGGGATACCCATGGTGGAATTGTAAGAGTTGGCTTGGAGTGAGGGGATATTGCACTGAGGTGACAACGGGTGGATCTTCTATGTGCTTACCATTTAACACCTTCACCAAATGTTGCTAAGGCTGCCAATTCGATTGGTAACAATAGGGAGATGGTGCTTCAAGGAGATTTCAGAGGTTGATCCAAGATAGGGATTGTTGTCGCACAAAATGTCTAGGCACCACGACAACAACTTAGATCGGGGGCTGTCACCCTGATCCCCAATATCTCCATTTAAGCTGTCTCCCTACAACAGGCTAAGGGGGTAGACCCTATGGAAAAATGGAATGAAGAAGAACTAGTTGGGAACCAACCAGTTTGGGAGACACAGTGAAGCAATCAAGTACTTGATTAAGATTTAACAAGACTTATAGGATTTGATTAGATTTTAAACGATTGATACCTGTGCCTTATGGAGTCAACGTTCTTGTGAGGGAAATTAAGACCAAGTAATCGATTAGCAACTGCTGCTTAGATGAATGACTATCTTATATGAAATGCAGATCCTAAAGCTAGTGTGAAATGCAAGAATCTTGGTTAAGTTTAGTTAAATGCCTACTTAAATGTGAATCCTTCAATCCTTTATGTGTCGAGCCTGTTTTCGTAGTAATTGGCAGAGAGAAGATAAGGCGAAGCACACTAAGGTGTGATTAACGATACCTCTCTTGAAAATCTAACATACTTGGTGCCTTCGGTGCTGCAGAGAGCTGTGGCTCTAACGACTGCAAGGTCACTGTTTTAAGTACTATTAAAAGCAGACTTCTCAAGCAAATATGGATGGATACCTATCTCTTTATTGACCAAGCTTATGCTTGGAAGTAAATTTTATTATGCAAAGCTAATTTATATGTGAATGCACCACATGATGAGATGAAGTTGGACTTGAGGATTAGAAAACACTAGTGTCGCAAAAGCCCTCAATCACCAAAACTAAATGTTCGTTTTATTGGATGAAGATTTAAAATATAAACTCCTGAAAATATTACAATTAAACCACAAGCTTATTTCAAATCTTTCTAATACATTTATAGCTCAAAGAGAACAAAAACTTCTTTGCAATTTAATATCAATGTCAACAGATGCTCAAAATACTCAGCTTAGGAAACAAAGATATGCGATCTATTATAATTCCACGACAGAGCACTTTAACAATTACTTGAAAATATTCACAATATGTCTAACATGTAACACACATCAAATAATTCAAGCAATGGTGACCAATTTCAATAGATGCAAGATATTCTAGCAGTTAAATTTCTAGAGATCCAAATACTTTAAAACACCATGAAATTTAAATGCTAATCAATTCCAATCCTAGAATTAAAATGGTTTATGCTTAGTGACCCAAATCTAGGAAAATTTACCACTTTCCTATAGTTAATTTTTAGATACAAAAAATTAAGTATGTTTAACTATAGAGAAGAAAAATGCCAATACCACAAAAGTTTTCTTTTAGATTTTACCCCTAGCACAACAAGACACCAAAAAGGAATTTTATATTGACAATTTAATTAGTCCTTAGGAAAATTTTTTGATGTGCTAAGTTTTATGAAGCAAGATTCAATGCGGTAAATGATCGATGTGACCAAAACAAATCAAAAGGATTTAGTAATGTTTTTTTTTTTTTAATTTTTTAATGGGCCAGAGGCCACATAAAAAATTTAAAATCTTTAATGCGAAAAATTACTTTTGATTTAAAAAAATTTAGATGCTGTCAAAGGCACATGAAAAATGAAGCCCTTTTTTATTTTTTGGTTTTATTTTTAAATTTTTTAGGGTTTTGGATTTATAATTTTTTTTGATTAGCTGAAAGCTCTCGTGTAATCTTTTTTGATATTAAAGAAAGGCTTTGGGGTTAATTTTCACCACTGTTATTCTTGATGGAAATACTATAAGATGTATTGTTTTCATGCGTAATTTCTTTGTGCCATTGATAATAGCTTTTGAAGAGTGATTTGAGTACAGGCATCTTGCTCAGTGGCTGGGGTTTAAGTGATAATTTAAATTTGAATGTAATAGCAGGTATCTCTATTTATTTGAATTTTATTATTATTTTCTCGCTCTATTTTGATCGTTGAATTGAGTTTTGCAGGAAAGTCTTGATTTTTAGATCATTGGGCGTTTGGGGAAGTTTTTAGTTGGACTAGCCAACTCCCGATCCGTGTTTTCTGAAGAGCTCAACTTAGTTTGATACCAGGCTTATCATAAGATTTTTTGTTTGTTTTACACTGGTGATGCATGAAAGGTTTTGAGCTCAACACCTCCTTTAAACTTTAAAAATTTAATATTTGTTTATATGCAAAATTGATAAATCTACCTGTTTAGAGCCTTAGATTATTAGATTTGGGAGCGGAGTTCGACTCACACTCCCTAGATCTGTTATTCATGTGCATAGATTTGTAATTATTTTTGTTTTTCTGACTTTGGTTTTTTCAGGGTTCTAGTTTTATCATTGTATATGTCATTTGGGTATTTTCTTGTTGTCGTGCAACTACAGATTTAAGGAGGAAATTTATGTAGAGTCCAGATCTAGGCCCTGGAGGGTAAGAACTGGATTTATGGGGTTTATCAATGTGATTTTCTAGGGATATTATTCAGATTTATTTTTTTTGGTCTTTGTGCAGTCCAAGGGTTTAAATTTAAATTTTTATTTTTAGATCTGGAAATTTTGTGAGGGTTTGATTGAAAATCTTAAGCAGGAATATATCATTTTAATCAATTTTTTTTGGGAAATTTGAAGCAGGGCTACCGTTTTCTGCTGCATATTTCCTTCTTTGGAAAATTTCGATTTTTTTTTTGCTAGGTTTCCCTCTGTCTGCGTTTTGGGTTTTTCCCCTCATCTCTGCACATGTACACTACTCTCAGGCCCTGCAAGAAAAAAGAAACCCGCAGTCTAATCCGTGTTGCCTGTCCGCAACCTTTCCCTGTTGTTCTGAGCTCCTCTCCTTCTCCAAACCCCTCAAAAATCATTAATCCACTGACCTAAACCTGCGTGCTATCTCCTCCATGTTGCCTTGTCTTTGCAATTTTCACCCTCTTCCATCGCTCAGATCCTTCCGCAACGTGACCCTCATCTCTCCTCCACACATTTCGCTCTGCCCACCTGCGTATCTCCTTCCTTGTCTTGTACAACTCCTGTCTGCAACATCCACTTAAACCGCAAACCTCCGCTCCAACTCTCTTTGACCTCTATCTTCCACACGGTGCCTTTCCTTTTTTCTAACAATCACTAGGTTGAAACACCATGTTGAATGTCTTGTTTGAGCGATAATTCCTGCTGCAAGCATCTTTGAAAGCTCCTTTTGAACCAAAGGGGCTAACTTAGGATTTATTTGCCTAAGCTTTTGACGAAAGGGTTTAGCATTCGCATCTTTCAAGGGGATAATGTGCTCCATGACATCTTCCCTATAACCTTCTAATTCATCATAAGAAAATGCTAAAACATCCCGATATTCATGAACTAAATTGGTTAACTTTTTCCTTTCTTCATCATTAGTACCCTTACCAAATTTGATAATCTTGGGATCACAAGAGGTACCAATGTTTACCTCGTTGAATTCGCCTGGATCGATTTTATTTTCCTCTTTCATCTTTGTGGCATCATGTCGATCAAAATGTTGTTCTAAAGAAACAACATTCCTAGGAGTAGGATTTATAATATCTTCATGATCATTAGATCCATCCTCCTTAGAATCTATCCGAAAATTTTCAAACTCATCCAAATTATCAAGAAAACGAATCACTTGTTTCTCGTCATCAAAAACTTGCCAATGGTTTGAGTTATCAGGAACATAAGGCCTAAATATAACTTCTATTTTTATCTTATCCTTGATTAACCCATCAGATAACTGCAAGGTAGAAGCAACTACAGCAAGTTCATCTGCCAAACTATTCTGTTCTCTTGGGATAGCTTCAAGGTCGAGGGCATCAAAGTATTCCATAGTATCCCATACAACATTTCAATAATTCCTTAACCTTTGATTTTTACATGTAAATTTATTTTTAATTTTCATGGTAATTAAGTCAAAATCTCCCTTGATGCTAAGCAACTTAACCCTTAAAGCCTTTGCCAACTCAAGACCCAATAACAAAGCTTCATATTCAACAGCGTTGTTGGTTTCTTCAAATTTCAATTGATAGGCAAACTTGAAAATATGACCAAGGGGACTTTAATACTATTCCTGCACCTTTACCATGCCTAGACGATGCACCATCAAAATACATGTACCAAACTTTATCCTTGAGATCCCCAATCTTTTGATCAACCTTATCATCGGGAATAACTATGGAATTAGACAATAGCATAATTCCCAATGTTAGATTGTTCTTTAATTATCTCATTATGAGGTCTCTTAGGATCTTCAACATGGAATCTTCTCTCGGGCTCTCTATTAAGTCTTACAAACCCATCACCTCTAGGAGAAGGAATCGTAGCATATGACCAATTCATTTGAATACTCCCTGCTCGATTAGAAGCCCATTTTCTAGATAAAAGCATACCCCAAGCATCAGACACATCAACAACAACAATGTCCATAACAATTATAATGTCAGGGTAAACCGATAAATGAACTTGTAAATCCTTGATTAACCCATGAACTTCAATATTCTTAGAATCCATGGCACATATATTGTAGTAAGGCCTAGAAACTCTTAATTAAGCTGTTCCATGACCCTCTTGGTCATGACACAAGCTAATGCATCAGAATTCAGCATATACTTATTCAATTTATATCCATTAACCATCAAAGTAATAAGGAATGGCTGATGATCCTTGCTATCTGAATCCAAACTTTGCAAATATATAGGAGCATCTTGATAATCAACGTCAGGTGCCTTCTGTTGAGAAAGATTCACTTGAGGAGCTTCAATAACTTTTAGTAACTTAGCCTTTTGGGATGGAATCTTCGCAATCTCAACGATAGGAACCCAGATTTTTGCATTATTAAACCAACTTCCCTAATTGATATCTAATCCAGAGTTTGAACCCACGTTAAAAATTTGAGGGGGAGTTTGATTCCCACTCTAATCTTTATCCCTTCTTTGATAAGTTAAATCCTTATCTTTAGCAATTTCCATGACTTGCTCTGGAGAAGGCTTTTCACCAAATAATTTAAACATCATATCATTTTCATGCTTAAAATTATTTACACTAAAAGCTGATGTGGAAGGCCTAACATCTCGACTGTTTTCCTTAACTTCCATCCAGTGTTCCATAGACAAAGAAAACTCTTTACCTACCACATTTATTTCATTACTTGCCCCAAACATTCCATTATCCAAAATCCTTTTAACTGTGGGGCAAGTAGCCTCCTCATGAAGAGCATCACAAGCCCAACAATAAGGCGGAGCTTCGTCGACCAAAATTAGTAGATTCAAGCAGATTAGGTGGTCTCTGCTCACTAGATTGACCTTTCTTCTGCCAATTATTATTTCGATTATTATTACTAATTCTAGGCTGGAAATTTTGCGTTTGAGCTCTTTCCATTTGAACCAACCTAGTCTGCAAAGTAGTTATCTCCTTAGCATGGCTAGAGATTAATTTCGCTTGGTTAAGCTCCATGCTTTCAATTTTTTGTAGTAACTTTTGAATAGGGTCGTCATCAGATTCTTTAACCTCTTTTCCTTTAGTTTCTTTCAATTTTGTTGAAGCCCTATCAAAACCTGGGATTTCAGACTTCCCAGATGCCTTCTTATCTTTTTCAAGCTCTACCGCTAAAGCTTGACAATCCCTATAATAAGGAAGTTTAGCACGTCTTAATTCATAAGAGGGATCAGGGCTAAAGGCATCAATATAGAAGTCCCGAAGAGATTTATCAGGAGGTTTAAACTTTATAATCTTGAGGTAATTCCTTAATAATATCATTGAACCTCTTATTAAATTCTTCTGCGGTCTCATTTTCTCTCTTTTTAATGATACTGATAGCTTTTACAAGATGCCTTTCTTCTCTCTTATCTCCATACTTTTTCTTAAAGGCATTAATAATCGATTGCAAAGAATCAAATGAATCATGAGGCTTCTCTGTAAACCAATCTAAAGCATCCCCCTCCAAGGTAAGAACAAAAAGGCTCATTTTTACATCTTCATGATTATAATCAACAGCCCTCGCATACTTACCCAACCAAGAACCAAAAGCTTCTAGATGAGCATTAACATTAACTGCATTATTGACCTCAAAGGAAGGCAATTTGTCCATCCCATGGTTTGGAAAATCATTGGGATAACCTTGAATGCTTGCAAAGTTACAAGGGGCGAACACGTTCATGATGTCGTGCTCAACCGGGTTAGGAAAAAGCAAATGGATATCAGAGAGAGCTTCTTGTCCGAGATTAACAAGAAGGGCATGAGAAGAGAGTTTGTGTAATTGTACTCTGGGATCCCTTTCAAGATCAGGAGTAGGATTAACGAAACTCCTTGGATGTCTTCTAGTATACACTCTTGTAGAAGATAGAGGAAGTGGAGTCGCCATTCAGACAAAAATCTAACTCGAAATAACCCGAAAGCAAGGAACCAAGGACAAAGAACTTATCCTCGCAAAAGACGAAAGGATGAGAAGAATGAGATGAATGTCGAAGAAACCAAGGAC
Organism: Pinus taeda; assembly: GCA_000404065.3. Taxonomy (NCBI): domain Eukaryota; kingdom Viridiplantae; phylum Streptophyta; class Pinopsida; order Pinales; family Pinaceae; genus Pinus; species Pinus taeda. The sequence goes on along the minus strand of APFE031200864.1, from coordinate 58,696 downwards.
AAAAAAACTCTATCCCCGACAATGATGCCAAAAAATGTTGTCGCACAGAATGTCTAGGCACTGCGACAGTAACTCAGATTGGGGGCTATCACCCTGATCCCCAATCTCTTTGTTTAAGCTGTCTCCCTACAGTAGGCTAAGGGGAGTAGACCCTATGGAAAAATGGAATGAAGAAGAACTATTTGGGAACCAACTAGTTCGAGAGACATAGAAAGGATCGAAGGATTCACATTTAAACAGGCATTTAACTAAAATTAACCAAGATTCTTGCATCTCACATTAGCTTTAGGATCTGCATTTCATATAAGATAGTCATTCATTTAAGCAATAATTGCTAATCAATTACTTGGTCTTAATTTCCCTAGCAAGATCTTTGACTCCATAAGGCACTGGTATCAATCGTTTAAAATCTAATCAAATCCTATAAGTCTTGCTAAACCTTAATCAAGTATTTGATTGCTTCACTGTGTCTCCCGAAATGGTTGGTTCCCAACTAGTTTTTCTTCATTCCATTTTTCCATAGGGTCTACCCCCCTTAGCCTATTGTAGGGAGACAACTTAAACGGAGAGATTGGTGATCAGGGTGACAACCCCCGATCTGAGCCGTTGTCGCGGTGCCTAAACATTCTGTGCAACAACATGGATCATTTCTTCAAGATGTGGAATCTCGTCATCAAACTTGTGATATGTAAATATATGAGTGAATTTATCCAACCGATCAAGTTGCTACTTAATAGTTTTGTCATTCTTGGTTGATTCAAGAAAAATCACATCTTTAGAAAGAGTGAACTTCTCCGAAAATGATGCACTTTCGACTTTCAGCATCAAGCTTGTTTCTTTGCTTCCTAGGAATTAAGGCATAGTAGGTGGAATTGTTAAAATTGGCAACTAGGGCCAAACTCCATGTGGGTGACCTTATTTATGGTAGATGATATTTTTCCTAGATTCCGCTTGTCGAGAGGTGTAGGATTAATTTAAAGATCATCCGATTTCGATAAGTAATTATGGAGATATGAATTTATTTGTATTTACTTGACAAATTGTCGAGGTCGTCAAACAGCTAAATGTGTGGCACACATGCCCAACAAATCATATAAGTACAAGTGAGGTTCAGTCATTATCAACTCATCTCATCACTCATTTTCTCTCTCTCCTACGCATTAGATGAGCCTCTCTCTCTCACACGTGTGGCTGAAGAAGGGAGACATTGATTTCTGGTTAGGGCAACGTTGACTTGGGTTGACTTAGCTGCAGGTGGGCTGATTGGATAACGTTGACCAGCGTGGAGGCCTTCTTGACTGTGGATTGGGTTGGGCAGCCTCTCCTAGGCTATCTGCAGTTCTATTCAACACTTTTGACCAGGTTTGACCACTCCTTTGACCAACGTTGACTGTCAAGGAGCTGCTGTAGATTTGACTAGACTTTGACTAGGTGTTGACTGCTGTTTGATTGAGGTTTGTGGACTATTTTGGGTTGCTGAAGATAGCTGTTGAAGGACGAGTTCTTCAAGTTGACTAGAAGTCAATCTGGGGCTGTTTTGACCAACTTTGACTTTGCTGATTTAGGGTTTGTTGCTGTTGTTATAAAATTACAGAATTCTGAATTGTACTATTTCTCTCTACTGAACTATTGAAGATGAAAGAAGAATTGATCAAAGGGTTTGCCCGCATTGGGGTTTGTCCTTGGCTAGCCACCACATCTTGTGTCTCTTGTCTTAACTTGTCTTCTATCGATCTAAGTTGCACGAAACGGGGAAACACGCATGAGTTTCGGAAATGGGCACAGGTACGAAATGTGACCCTCCCAAATTTTGGAAACGGGGAAACGTGATATATATATATATATATATATATTAGGACATTTAAGAAATATGTGCAATCCTAAAGCATATATGATACATTCTAATTTATTACATTATGATTAAATTGTCAATTGTTAATGCATAAACTATAAGTCTTTAAATTTACATCACATTTGCTCATGAATGATCACATAATGAAAATAGCAATATTCAAAATCAACGACGAGAAATTTTTAATTTCTTGTCTCGTGCTTGATTCGAAGTCTCCTCGTACATAGTTGAACGACCTTAGTGCCCTTGATTAAACACAAGTTCCATACCTTAGTGCCCTACGTGCTTTTGATTATTGGGAGTCTCCCTTGCATAGAGGGCTTGGTTCTCTTGATTAAATACAAGTTCCATACCCTAGTACATGACAAAATCCAATGGAAACATTGCAATCCCCCGAATTTTGAAATCCTGAAAAACAGATAAGTCTGCTGGATTTTGAGTCAGATCTAAAATTCTACTTTCTCCATATGAAATCCAATGAGGGTGAAACCACTCTCAAACATTTTGAGTCATGTCATGATAATGTTAAAAATTTAAGTAAAAAGATGAAAATGAAAAATAAAGGAGAATGCCACTTTTACTTTAAGAATTTAACATTACTATGAACTGCATATCAACACTAGGGCCATAGGCTTGAACATTAGGCTGTCCCACTCAAAAAATCCTCTTTTTTATAACTTGAGAGGCATCTAGAAGCATCCAGAAGATATTTTAGTCATCCAAAAAAAAATAATTAGAAACAAATAAATTAAAAAAATACAAGAAAAAGTCAAGTTAGAAGAGGAAACTCCACCACCTTTCGTCGCTGGATC
>APFE031200864.1:0-44657 GCA_000404065.3 Pinus taeda | reverse complement strand
GATCGTTTAATGTTCTATCTGCACTTTACTTTATGTACATGTGATTGCTAATCGGTGGAATATAAAAAGAAAAAGAAGTAAACTGTTATAAGCATAGAACTTACCATAAATTAACAAGTTGATTAGAGCTCAAGGAGACATAGCCCAAGATATCAGGGTGAACTCCATATTACATTGTTGTCTTATGTGTATTGTTTACTATTGCCTTATTCACTGTTATATGCGTTTATGTATATGTTCAAGCACATTTAAATACCAGCATACACAACAGATTTTAAAGCACATAACAACCAACAATAAAAACAAGCATATGCCTATACTTTAAAGCATTTCTTAATTCCGCATTGGTTAATCAAATAGAGTTGGGAAAATTCAAGCTTTGGGAGTGGGAGAGGTTCTTGTACGCTAGACAAGAAGCCTAAGAGCCCCATTTTCAGATCAGGGGGTATCAGAGCTTAAGATTGATTAACCACACCTTTAGGAAGGTTATAACAGAATGCTTGATTGACAAAGCAAAGGCTGCTTGCCTGAAAGGTGTTTGAACAACAAAAGGCTGATTATATGCTTGTTTTGCAGACTGACTATTTTCTGAGTTTGCAGCGGTAAAGGGGAAGCTATTGATAGATCAGTCTAGGAAGGACAAGAAGGAGAAGGGCTGAAGGCATTCTTCTATCCCAAAGGACCTTAAGGTAATCCAAAGCACAAGAAGTTTGTTACAAGAAGTTGCTTAAATAAGCTTTTTATTTATGTTGTTGAAGTTTGCTTTCGCATAATGACAACTTCTACAAGTGGGTCCTCAAATTCTGCTCTCTTCACAAGACTCTTTGATGAAGACATGAAGCAAGAATTGTCCACCATGATGGATATGGTGAGAGAAATGTATGAGGATGGAAGGAAGAGCAGCATGCTTAGAAAGCAGCTAAATTCCATGAAGGAAGAGAAGTAGTTGCTTGCTGACGAATTGCAGGAAATGGAGAGGCAACTTCATATTGCAAATATGAACTTGAAAAGGATGCATGAGTTGGAGTCACAGCTCTTTGTTGCCCAAGAAGCCTTAGTCAAGTACCAGCTTGAAGAAGAGGTAAGCCATTCCAGTTTGTCTTCAAATTCTTCTGAGAATGCTTGTATTGGTTTTTTTGAAAAACATACTAGAGGTATAGATTTCAAGCTAATGTCCAAGATGGGCTATGAAGGAAAGGGCTTGGGAAAGCATGCACAGAGTATTATTGAACCAACAATGATTAAGGAAAGGCCAAAGTATTTAGGTCTTGGCTATGGATAGAGTTCCAAAGCTGCCATGAAGGCCATTGAAACTGTTCCAAGGAGTTTCATTGTAGGTCCTCTATCTCAAGAGTGTGAAGATTGTGTTCAGGGGGAATGCAATGGCTTGAAACATCATTTGCAGGGTGTAGGTGTTCAGAAGCACACCCTTGAACTAAAGAGTTGTGGAAACTCTGACAGCCTTGAAGAGATTGATGGGATTCCAAAGGGAGCCACTTCTTCATTTTCTTCACCTCCTTATGACAATAAAGGTGAAAGAGGCAGGTATAAATCTGGTTCTAACCATAGTCCTTTTGATTTTGCAAAGCATGATAAATTTCCACATAGATATGGGAAAAGAATTGCATGTTCCTTTTGTGGTTTGGATAACCATCATGTTTCTAGATGTTGGAAGAGAATGGCCACATATAGGAAACTTTTGAAGGAAAAGAAGAAAGCAACCAAACGTCCATTGGACAAGGCAAATCATGCTGTCAAGAGGATGCATATGTGTTGCACTTATTGCCATAAACAAGGGCATCTTGCTGAAAGGTGTTGGACTCTGAATCCGACAATGTTCCACTAAAGCTGAGGGAGAAGGTGGGAAGAGAAGATGGAAGAAATGGAAAGGAAGATTCCATGATTGATGTGTCTCAGAATGATTCACATATTGATGCTGATGTGCAGACAAAGGAAGGCCCTTTGAAATGGATTGGTAAGAAATGGTTAGAGTTCTTATCCAATTAAAGATTGCATGTTTATTGATGCATCTGTTTGCATTTCTTTGTTAATGGAATGCAAGTTGCAGGATTTTACCAAGAAGGTGAATGGAAAAAGTTGAGTAGGAGGCTCACTTTGTTGTTGCAACGTTATGTTCATTTTAGCTTCGAAAGTACAGTGTACTTTTAGCGAAAATTGAAGAATGAAATGCATACATGAGCATGAGATGTATGAACACAGGGATATTGAGGCTTTCCTTGTATTTGGACATATATGTGTGATTAACTTGCAGGGTTGATTGCTTTGACATGCATATGATGTTGACTTGAGAGAAGTTAACTTGGTCTCCAAATGGAGATAGTGATGAAGTATTTCATTTTTTGGAAAAAGAGTCCTAATGGTCTTTTTCTACATGCTTGACTTGAAGGGTCATTGTTTAAAGGCATTTTTTGTGGGTTGGTTATCTAGTCCATCATTTGTATGCAGATGTAAGACATGGAGGTGTTCACAAGATGTGAAATCTATTTCTTTTGTTGAAGTAGGAGTTTAGGCCATCTAGTTGTTGTCTGTATGCCTGTTGTTGTTGTTGGCAGCTTGTCAAACAGGTTCAAATGAAAGTTTTGTGGAGCGGATGTACTTCACATTTGTTTGAGCCACCTTGGATCAATGATCAAGGCAAAGAAGCTCAAACCAACTTCTATGACCAATACAATAGAAGTTCTGTAGAAAGGCAAGGAGGAAGACAACTCTTCTCAGGAAGACTAGCCCATCCAAAAGAAGGGAAGTGGTCAGAAACTTTGGTTCAAAGGCACTATGCAAGGGCAAGTGTAGGGGAGGCTAAAAGAAGAGGGTGAGTCACTCTCATTTATTGTTCAGATCAGTATATCAGTCTTTTGGAGACCAAAAGTTCTTTTAGTGGGAAGGCGCGATCAAAAAATGGATCCTGGATAAACCTCTAAGTCTAAAAGACTTCCTGTAAGAGGTAAAAGGTGCCAAACGACACGAATCCTTTGTAAATCAGAGGAAAATGAAAGTCGCAGGCTACTCTCAGAAATAGTCTCATCACAGAGGTCTCCTCATTCTGAATCCAATGCAACTTGAATGGGCGAGAACGAACTCTGGATGAAGGAGTTATTGTAAAATGAAAATTGCCCAATGTCCTTAGAAAAGGAGGCAATTTCATTAAATTTTGAACTATATCGAAAATTTTGATTTTTGTATAGGCTCACGGGCCAATCCACAGCTGACACGTGGCAGGTCGGGATTGGGCCATGTGGCCTTGTTTGATTGGTCTAAAAGAAAATTATCGCATTGCAATTATTTATAAGGGAAGGACCTTGGGCCATTGGTGATTGCGATAAGCGATTGCCGCTTTATCGCATCGCACAGATTCATGGGAGGACTTAACAAAGGCCGAGGCTAGTGCGACATGCGATCGCTGATTATCGGTGTCGCGGACTAGGCATTGATGATATGTATCGGATCGACGTATGTCATAAGGGATGGACCCTAGGCCGATGCGGCTTGCAACTGCGATCATCGATATCGGCGGATCGCTGTCGGCGATCCCAAAGGAGAATGACCCCGGGCCATGCAACTTGCGACTGCGATCGGAACCAAACCTGAAAGGGTTCCGAAACATAAATACATAATATTTCACATCCAGACCAATGCCATTTCCACAGGTTTTTGCGATATTTGCCATGTTTTAATATATTTACAAAATACAAAGGGGCAGGCCTTAGAGCCATTACGACTTACGACTTACAATAGCGACCTACAGGCGGACTCGATAGGAAAATAAAGCACGACTATGAATGTTTTAAGTCCGGTGAACAGTGCCTTATGCGGATTTTCCCATGTTTTACAGTGTTCTCTGTGTAAACAGAGAATGACTGTTTCTGAAGAATTTAAAGTGTCGATTGCCCTTCCGTTACCAAATAGGTGGCATTCTTACCCGAAAGTGTTAGCAAATGATTGTAAAATGCTTAGAAGGGGACTTAAACGAACAAAGGCCGGGGAGCCGAAGAGCCGAAGGGGAAAAGAAACCGACCCATGCCGATTGATTAAAAGAAAAAAAAGCCACAGAAGAGGAGGAGGCAAGAAGGCCGCATTGGGGGAGAACAAAAGCAAAAAGAGAGGCTTGGAATTTGCCAGGAGGGCAGTCCACAGCGTGAAGTGAATGCGTGAGCAGAGTTGGAGCGCTGAGGAACCCATTGGGAGGCTCGGTGTGCCAGAGCGCTTAATAGAGCGAACCCACTAGAGGTTGGAGGCAGCGCATAAATACTTCAGTGAAATATCAGACAACAAAGAGACTGAATGGTTGCGCTGTTGCTGGTGTTGTCTGAGTTGAAGACACAAGAAGGATTCCAAAGACAGTAAACAATTTCGAGGGAGCCAGAAAAGCCAGAAGCTCAAAGGAGCTCAGAGCACTGAATGAAGGAATTAGTCCAGACTCCAGAGAAGCCTAGAACTGTTTGTAGCTAGAGGACAACCAGGTGTAAGATGGTATTTTGAGCCCATTGGTTCATTTGTAAACCACATGGAGTTGAGTCAAGGACTTGTAAAAAGGATTCAACCATAATCCCAAAGAGCCTAATTGAGTTGATTAGAGCTCAAGGAGACGTAGCCCAAGATATCAGGGTGAACTCCATATTACATTGTTGTCTTATGTGTATTGTTTACTGCTGCCTTATTCATTGTTATATGCATTTATATATATGTTCAAGCACATTTAAATACCAGCATACACAACAGGTTTTAAAGCACATAACGGCCAACAATAAAAACAAGCATATGCCTAAACTCTAAAGCATTTTTTAATTCCACATTGGTTAATCAAATAGACTTGGGAAAATCCAAGCTTTGGGAGTGGGAGAGCTTCTTGTGCGCTAGACAAGAAGCCTAAAAGCCCCATTTTCAGATCAAATAAACTGCTCTAAGCATAAAACATACCATAATTTAACATGGTATCAGAGCTGAGGTGAAGACAAAGCCCAAGCAAGAGCAAAAGCTAGAGCAATCACTGAAGGCTATTGAAGCAATCTTAAAGAAGTCATGGGGCCCTTTGCACACTTCCCCGCTGTAGACAAACTACGTGAGAACTCTGAATATCACGAATGGAAGATGTCTCTCGATCTGACATTAGAAGAGCAAGAAGTGTTGGACCATGTGAGAGGCAGAATTGTTCAGCCTCCATCAAATGCATCCGCTGCTGCAAGGAACAAGTGGACCAAGGGAGAAGTCAAAGCAAAGAAGATCATCTGGGACTCTATTGACAAGCACCTGGTGGCCAATGTTTCCGAGTTGACCACCTCCAAGGAAATCTACGATAGATTGGTGAATTTATTTAAAGTTAATTATGCAAATCAAGTTTTGTTCCTTAGAAATAAGCTGAAGGAAATTAAGAAGGCAAAGATGAGATTATGCAAGCATATTTCATAAGGATCACCGAGATCAAGAATGATCTCCTATCTATTGGGGAAGTAGTTCTTGACAGAGAAATGACTATCACAACTCTCGGAGGGCTGCCACCTGAATGGTATATATTCAGGACCACTCTTCTCAACAATAATGTAATTCCTGGATTTGGGGAATTGATGGTAAGATGAATTCAAGAAGAAACAAGGATGGAAGAGCAAGAAATGTCTGCACTTAAAGGCAATCCCTTTGCCTTTTCATCTCATGCTAAAAGAAGAAACTATTTTGGGGCTAAATCCAAAGGAAAGGCCGGACCGAAAGGTGGAAGAAAAGGACGATGTTACAATTGCAACAAAATGGGCCACTATGTGAGGGAGTGCCCTGATAAAAGGGACTCACATCATGACAATGATCAAAATAAACTTCAAGGCAATAAAAGGAATGGCAGATCCAATGGCAGAGGTAAAAGGAATGCTGGAAATCAAGGAAGAGGTCAACCCTTCAAGAAGGCAAGAAACTCCAGGTATAACTAACATTGTTAACAATAAGCAAGATGAAAATTATTTACCAACGGTCCTCTCCACTACTGCTTCTCCGGACTTGCTGGGAGATTGGCTTATTGATAGTGGTGCCTCAAGGGACTTCACTGGTTACAAAGAAGCTCTCTCTAATCTAATAGAGAAGGAGACCAACTTGGAAATTGTTCTTGGGGACAACTCAAAATAGCTCGTGAAAGGCATAGGGAATGTCACTCTTTAATTGAATCAGGGAAATACAATTCATTTACAAGAAGTCATATATGTACCTGATCTAAAAAAGAACCTAGTGTCCATTTCGGCAATGGAAGACAAAGGCTACAAGGTGGCCTTCATCAATGGCAAGGTACGTGTATGGAAAAAGAACTTTAAAGATGCTTTCACTCTTGGGTTTCGAGTTGATTCATTATATCAGGTCGAAGGAAGTCTGCTGGGTGCCATGTCTTGTGACACATCTCTTCAGTCCAAACAATGGAATCGGAGGTTTGCTCACCTTCATTATAAAGCTCTTCCCGATGTGAGAAAAATGGTGACTAGGATGCTCAAGTTCAAATTAAAGTAAGAAGCTGTATGTCCGGGATGTGTTGAAGGAAAGCTCAAAAGGGGACCATTCCCCTCAAGCCAAAGCAAGACCTCTGATATATTGTAGTTGGTTCACTCAGACATATCTGGTATGATGCCTGTGAACTCCTTGGGAGGATATTTATATTACCTCACTTTTAGAGATGATTATTCTCGCAAGACTTGGATATACTTTTTGAAAAAGAAGGATGAAGTGTTCTCCTGGCTTCTTCACTTCAAAGCCTTGATCGAGAATCAAACTGAAAAGAAGATCAAGATGTTAAGGACTGATAATGGGACTGAGTATGAATCCAATGAGTTGCATGACTTTTCCAAAGAGGCTGGCATTAAGAGGGAGACTACAACACCATATACTCCTAAGCAGAATGGTGTGGTGGAAAGGAAGAATCGTACGATTGTGGAAGCTGTCCGTGCTATGCTCCATGATCAAAGACTTCCGAAGTTTCTATGGGCTGAAGCTGCGAATATCGCTGTATATGTACAAAACTGATGCCCTCATCAAGCATTGGGTTCCAAGACTCCCGAAGAGATGTTCACTGGTAAGAAACCTGACGTATCTCATTTTAGAATTTTTGGAAGTCCTGTATATTTCATGTGCCGAAAGAGAAAAGGAATAAATTGGGTGCATCTGGAAAGAAAGGAATCTTCGTGGGCTATTGTGAAAATACTAAAGGCTATAGAATCTATGTGGCTAGTCAAAGGGAAGTCGAGATCAGCCATGATGTCACCTTTGACAAAGATATGGCTCTTAGCAAAGTTGACAATCTTCCTACTCTAAGAGAATCTAAAGAAGCCGACACCAGGAAATCGGAGGGAAAGGAGGATGAGACGATGCCCGATGTGGAAGAACCTATGGATCCTATTGATCCCCCTCCGCAAGAGCCTTCCTCTTCTAGGAAGAGGACTTCATGGCTTAGGGGGACACTTGATGATGCCGAAGGACACATTGCACTCGGAGGGACTTTTCGGGAAATTAAGAACTCAGCCAGGTATCAGGGATACTTGACCATCATGAGCACAATCATCCAAAATTAGCCTTCATCATTTGCAGAAGCTGTCAAGCATCAAGTCTGGAAGGATGCTATGTTTGAGGAATACGAGTCCATCATGAAAAAAGATGTCTGGGATGTGGTCCCTAGACCCCAGGACAAAGTCGTTGTCACTTCGAAATGGCTTTACAAGATAAAGCATGGAGCTGATGGAACTGCTGAAAAGTAAAAGGCTCGTTTTGCAGCTCGTGGCTTCTCTTAGAAGGAAGGCATAGACTATGACGAGATATTTGCACCTGTTGCCCGATATACTATCATTCGCTCGATCATAGCCCTTGTAGCTTCGCAAGGATGGAACCTACATCAGATGGATGTCAAGACCACATTCTTGCATGGTTCAATCAAAGAGGAAGTCTATGTGGAGCAACCTAAAGGATTTGAGATTCATGATCGGGAATCTCATGTGTGCAGGTTGAAGAAATCCCTTTATGGGCTGAAGTAAGCACCCCGAGCGCGGTATGAGAGGATCGATAGCTACTTGATGAAGTCGGGATTCACTAGGAGTGAAGCCGACCCTAACCTTTACTTTAAGGTTGAAGATGACAGACTTCTCATATTGGTGCTATACGTTGACGACCTCTTTCTGACAGGTTCAAACCCTCTCATTCTCAAATGTAAGAGGGAGTTGGCTTTCGAGTTCGTGATGAAGGACCTAGGACTGATGCACTATTTCCTAGGAATGGAAATCTGGCAAAAACCAGGGGAGATTTTCCTATCTCAAGGAAAATATGCGGTGAAGATATTGGAGAGATTTGGTATGGTAGACTGAAAGGCCGTGACTACCCCGATGGAGCTTGAATTCAAGAAGTTAAGCGGTAGTGCTATTGCACCTGTTTTACAAAATGCTATCGAGTATCGTCAACTCATCGGAGCATTGATGTTCTTGGTGAACTCCCATTCGGATATATGTTTTGCAATCAACACATTGAGTCAACATATGGTTGAGCCTCACCACACACATTGGATTGGTGCCAAGAATCTGTTGAGATATCTTCATGGCACAATCAATGATGGGTTGAGATACATTGCTGGAAATGTGAGATTACATGGATATACTGATGCTGATTGGGCAGGCAGTGTGGTGGACCAAAAGAGCTCTTTCGGGTACTATTTCTCTTTGGGATCTGCCTCTCTTGGATGAGCAGGAAGCAGAAGTTGGTGGCTTTGAGCACCACTGAGGTAGAGTACATTGCTGCTAGTATGGCCTCTTGTGAGGCGGTCTGGTTACGAAAGCTCTTCTGTGAGCTGTTTGGATTTACATTGGATACTACCATGATCCTGTGTGACAATCAGAGTGGGATTCGTTTATCAGAGAATCTCGTATTTCAAGATCGCTCCAAGCATATCGATATCAGGTACCACTATATCCGAGATATGGTGTAGCGGGGAGCAATAAGGCTCCAACATATTAGTATAGATGAGTAGGTCACCAACATTTTGACAAAGCCCCTGGGAAAGGTCAAATTCTTGACTTTCCGAGAACGACTTGGTGTTGTTGAGAGACCCTCCTATGAGGGTCGTGTATGATGCGTATATTGAGCTCTGGGAGCTCCAGGGGGTGCTTGGTACTTCTTGGAGTGACATGCGACCATAGGGTGACTCACCCTCCCCTGGTGGTGCGCTATGTACAGGGTGAAAGGCTCAACCTTCCCCTGTGACACCCCGTGGCGACTGTGGGACAAGATGATTAGTTCTCCTGTGGGCCAGGATGATTAGTTCTCCCTTGGCAACTGTTGGACAAGATGATTCGTTCTCCTGTGGATAGGATGATTAGTTCTCTTGTCGAGGCATCCTACCCATGCAGTCTGGGACTCATGGGAAGTACCTCTCATCTGATCAATGAGTAGGGAAATGGGGTTAGGGACCATTAGTAGTATTATCGATGGACACATCGTTGTATTTACCGTACTCCATATGCTAGAATGACCTCCATTGATCTGGGATCAATGATACTGATTTGGGATCAGTAAGAGTGGTATGACACACTCTGAGACTGACTTCGGGTCAGTGGAGGATGGTATGATACAACCTCGATCATTTCTTCTTCTTCATGGTTCAGTAGAGCAGAGCACAGCAGAGCAGAGTAGAGCAGAGAAGAGCCAAGCAGTGCAGGGAAGTGCATTTGATGGCAGAGATAGTACTGACGGTCTGACAGATTAGCAGATGGAGTTCTCCCTAGTTGAGAGGGAGTGTTAAAATTGGCCACTAGGGCCAAACTCCATGTGGGTCACCTTATTTATGGAAGCTGATATTTTTCCTAGATTCCTCTTGTCGAGAGGTGTAGGATTGATCTAAAGATCATCCAATTCCGACAAGTAATTATGGAGATATGAATTTATTTGTATTTACTTGACAGATTGTCAAGGTTGGCCAGCCGCTAAATGTGTACAAGTGAGGTTGAGTCATTATCAACTCATCTCATCACTTATCTTCTCTCTCTCCTATGCATTAGATGAGCCTCTCTCTCTCACACGCGTGGCTGAAGAAGGAAGACACTGATTTCTGGTTAGGGCAGCGTTGAATTGGGTTGACCTAGCTGCAGGTGGGCTGATTGGATAGCGTTGACTAGCGTGGAGGCTTTTTTGACTGCGGATTGGGTTGTGCAACCTCTCCTAGGCTAGTCACAGTTCTGTTCAACACTTTTGACCAGGTTTGTCCACTCCTTTGACCAGCGTTCACTGTCAAGGAGCTGTTGCAGATTTGACCAGACTTTGACCAGGTGTTGACTGATGTTTGACTGAGGTTTGTGTACTGTTTTGGGCTGCTAAAGATAGTTGTTGAAGACCGAGTTCTTCAAGTTGACTAGAAGTCAATCTGGGGCTGTTTTGACCAAGTTTGACTTTGCTGATTTAGGGTTTGCTGCTGCTGTTATAAAATTACAGAATTCTGAATTGTACTGTTTGTCTCTGCTGAACTATTGAAGATTAAAGAAGAATTGATCAAAGGGTTTCCCTGCATTGGCGTTTGTCCCTGGCTAGCCGCCACATGTTGTGTCTCGTCTTGGCTTGTTTTCTATCGATCGTTTAATGTTCTATCTGCACTTTACTTCATGTTTATGTGATTGCTAAACAATGGCTAATAAAAAGATGTGAAGTAAACTACTCTAAGCATAGAACATACCATAATTTAACAGGAATCAAAGATCCTTGGATGCTCCATTAAAGGAATACGGCCATACCACATTTCATATGGAGTGTTATTTCCAAGAGCATGAGATGAACTCTTATTTTTCACATATACTACACATACAACTGCACTAGCCTGAAATAACAATTTTACTTTTTTGAAAAATATCGTGGAACAAACCATATTCTTGAGTCCTGCTCATTCTTTCAGCTACAATATTCTATTGAGATTGTATGGAACTATGTTTTGATGTTAAATCCCATGTTGGCAAAGATAGTTTTCAAATTTATTAAATGTATATTCTCTTCCATTATTAGTACAAAGAGTACAATATGTGATTGTACTTCATTTTGAATCCATACATTTTTCTTTTCAAAGTTCCAAAGTTTGAGATTTATCTTTCAACAGGTACACCTAACACATCTTGATGTAATCATCAATAAAGGACATGATCTATTTATTATTGTTAGTAGATGGAACAAGCATGGGGATACACAAGCTAGAGAGTATCAATCGAAGTATTCTACATGCTCTAGAAGTGGAATCATTGAGAGGTTGTTTGCTTTGTTTTCCAAGGATAGAAGCTTCACACTGCTTCAATCTCCTCACCATTTTTTTCAATAAAAAATGGTTATCATAATGAATATGCCCTGTTACCACACAATCTAGCAAGGCCCCAAGGAAGGGAAAACCTAAGGGGCAATTACTAGACTAAATGACAACAATAGGACGATGGCCCATTGTCGCCTTAGTCAAAGTCCCCTGCCCTTTAAGGACTTTCACTGATGGGAGGAGTCTTGGTAGGAAGGGAATCACTTAGAATGAATAGAGCAATGATTTAGGTATGACGTGATTCCACAAAACCCATTCAAGGAGAGACACAACAATGGCTCAATGCTTCAACGAAGCTAAAACCTCTCTAAGAAAGGCCTAGGAGGAGATCAAGACCTAGTGTTTTAAGTATGATGATGATAATGGGTATTCCTTAGGTCAAGGCTCCATGTGATAGGGTATGCCCTCTCAAAGAAGCTTTATGTGATGCTTTAACACTTCCAAAAGGCTCTTTGCTCACTTTGAGAGACCTAGGAAAGACTTGCGCTAGACCTAGGGTTTTTGGGAATAATTGGTGGCAAGAAATTCCTCCAAGGCATTCACTAGGTCAAGGTGAGAGAAGGAAGAAGGTCATTTATGATTTATTTTGTTGAATACAAGGCTCATAGAACCCTTAAGGAAGCCATCTATCCAAGGAAAAACAAGCTACGCTTCCCTTCTAGGGCACACCTAGGCCACAAGGATTTATGGAGAATGAACTGTGAAAATTCCACCAAAATTTAAGATCATCAAGAGGAAACGCTGAGAAAGAATTTTATCCGAATGAAATCCCAAAATTCCCTCTCCAAGAGAATTCGCTTGATGCCCTAGCGAGCCGTCCTATGAAAGGGGTTGAAATTTTAGTGAAGAGAAAAGGAGGAGAAAAAAGAGATTGATCACCAAATTTCTCAGGTCAGTGCCTAATCCCTGGGCTATGGAGTCTAAGATTATTCAGAATTGGACAAAGCCGTCCTTAAGGAAGCTAAATATAGATGCCCTAGCAACCAACCTTTAACATTTACCCACTCAAAATTTATGGATTTTCATCGAAGAAAAACAAAATCTCATCTACTAGGATCATTCATCTATTGTCATTCAATGAGTAACATATGCAATTGCCAACCAAATAGCCTTTTATAATGATATTCAATAAATTAGGACACGAGCATTAACTAGTTGCAACAATTCCATATATTAAACATTATTTCAAGAGAATTTTTTAACAAAAAGCACTTACAAGATGACAATATGATATATATATCCAACCATAAACTATGAAGTAGCTCCAAAGAAGATCGAAATTCTTGCTTCGAATATCAAAGTGCATCAAAGAATCTCCAATATCGTATGAAGAGAAAAGCAAGAATTAGTTTACAAGAGAAAGATCCAAGTGATGATGATGAGTTCTCACAAATGAAACTCATCTCTATTTATATGAGTCTCTTCTAATTCGATTTATTCTAATGAGCCCCCAAAATTATAAAATAATGTGCTAAGAACAGGCCTTGGTCTCAAGCCGACCAATTAGCTATCATAAATTATGAGAAAACCATCCATAAGTGAGCCCAAATGATGATGCGATGATGAAGAAGGGCCTTTGGAGGGACTTGTTGAGTCCTCTAAGTGCCATGATGAGAGAGAGGGCTCCAGTAAAGACAAATTAGGGGATGACCCATAATTTTCCGTGCAAGTCATCATGAGGTGCCCCATAGTGGTTTTGGGGCACAAATGTTGGTCTCACAAATGTTGCTCTCATGGGTCTCCTGATGAAAGATAAGCTTGTAGACTATTCCAAATGAGGGCTCTGATGAAGGTGCCTGCCCTCCCATGTCTCAAGGGTGAGACAAACCTCCTTTGGACCTTGGATCAACGACCCTGATCTTGCTAAGCCAACTGGGTCACATTGGTCCAAGTGCATCATCTCATGAATAATGTGGGTCAATGAACAAATTGCTGAAGGTGCTGAGGGTGCCCATGGCATGGAATGATGCTCAAATACATGATGGAGTCCCATGGCTCTCAATGCATCCTGTATAAATGTCAATATGATCCTTTGGTGGGCTTGGGCCCCAATTAAGTTTCCTAGCCCATGATGAAACCACCTGCCAATTACATATAAGATCCAATGCGCTTCTTCACCATCAGGTACAATAATTCATTAGTACATCTAAGTGAACCAAGTTTGTTAGTCAAGGGCATAATTGAGACTTGGTAATGGGTTTCCCTTCCAAATTTGGGGCTTTAATTTTGTAATAGTGTTACCTCCCTAGGTAGGAGTGGCTAATAACTAACCCGATTATGTGTTCTCAACCCTTGAAGGGAAAAATAGGTCCAAGGTACATCCTTCAATTGATAGAGGTCATGTGAATAATGATGAGATGGACAAGGACACAAGGGTTTCAAAGCCAAATGCCATGGGGTGCAAGGGTGGTAATTATGAGGGAAGTCCACATATTTAGGGTGTATAGATGTAGGAGGGAGCAATCGTGGATACTTGAATTACCCCAGACTTTGTTTTTCCACCCTTCTTCATTTGCCTTTCTTCTTTTCTTGATTTTTCTTTGTTTTACAACTCAGGGCTCCAAGAGATGAGAACATGCTGTGTATGATATAAGTAATTATTACCCCCTTAAGGTAGAGCAGTTCATCGTTGACTAGGGGTTGGGACATGCATGGATTCCTTAATGATGTGGGGGCACTCATGGGGGCCCTAAAAGCAAGGGTGATGGCCATAATGAACGGGTAGAGCTTATGTATGGCTTTTGCCCACGTGCTAATATAACATCCCAACCATCTTTTGTATTTTCTTTTCTTTTTCTTGCTTGTGGCCATGATATGCTTTTAACCTTTTTCTCAGCTTTATCAACCTCAGGGGCAACATTTCCAGGCCCAACCCGAACATGTGAACAAGGGGAGGTGTACCAGAGCCTTGTGGACCTAGTGGTCATTTGGACCCAAAGAGGGTAGATGATGAAATAGGGTTTGTAATGTGTGGAGGGGAGTGAAGAATGTGAAATGGGAAAACGAGATCGCGCTACCAAAATCAGGGTTTCCCAAGTAGTGCCCTTCCTAAAGCCATAGGCCAATAGGGGAGACCCGATGGGACTAGGATTGAGGATTAGCCCCCCATTTAATGAGGGAACAAAACTATAGTCAAAACTCTTCCTCCTTCTAGATCACCCACTAATCCATGCCCAATGTGACCTAAGGAAAAAAACAAGCATAAGCACTCGATTGCAGAATGAAAAGGGACGACCCACCTTCAATCACACGCTCTCGACAAATGGGTGAGGTGACATATGATTGTCTCAGGTAGTGGAGATCAAGTGTCACAATACATCAGCTAGGCTGGTGGCTTTTAGGGGTTGCTAGCTACCGATTGAAGACAAATCTAGGAGAAAAATTCTCCTATGGGTCACCCACTTTTGGTGGTTAACATGCCCAAATCTAGCATGCCATAAGAGACTAGATGGCAATGTACCTTCATCATGGTGAGGGAGTTATGCATAGTTTTTGCAGTGTTCCATGGGGACCCCCCCCCTAGGGGTATAGTTTCCTAGCTCCCCCACGCTCCGGGGACTTGGGGACAAGAAGGGGTCATTTCCCCACGCTCCCAAAAATCAGGGTACACAGGGGGACGTGCCAAGGGGTCGTTTCCTTGCCTTGAGGAGTCGTTTCCGAAAAGGGGGATGAGCGGGGTCATGGGGAGTTGTGGGGGGGACGAGGGGGGTCGTGTGGGGACGATGGGGGACGAGGGTCACAATTTAAAAAAACAATTGGTTTAAAACTAAAATTTAAGTTAAATTCTAAAATAACTAAGTTTTAGTATAAATAAAATTTAATTAACTGTTAATTTGGCAGTGTACTATTAGTAATTACATAGGGTTTTAAACTTTTAATATAACTAACTTAGTTTTGCGCCCTCACACCATTCGCTCCTCACTCCTTCGTCGAGCAGCAGTCCACCGGTCGAGCACAACCCTCTTGTCGAGCACAGTCCTCCCGTTGAGCAACGTTCCTCTTGTGAGCAGCAGTCCACCGTCTGTCGAGCAACACTCCTCGTCGAGTAGCAGTCCACTGGTTCGTCAGAGCACTCCTCCCCGTCGAGCAGCAGTCCACCGGTCCGTCGCCGTTCAGGTCCGTGGAATGCTGTCCATTATCACCTGCTTGAACGCTGAATGCTGCCTCTCAAGTAAGTACCCATGCTGTTTGTAAAAAAAAATCATTTTTTTGTAATTCTATAGCTGCGTTTTTTATTTTTTTTACAAAATTACTGTATTTCTAAAAAAATTAGAAACTTGATTGTTTTTTTCAATTTTTTTTTTTTTTTTGGTAAATTTTTAATTTTTTTAATTTTTTAGACCCATGTAAGAAGTGAAATTATCAATGAGTTTAGACTTCTGTGATCCATAACATTTGTTTAGAGAATTTTCGGCAAAATCACATAGTAAATCTTTTGTCGACGCGTTTCGAACCAACTAGTGTGGTTCATCGTCAGGACAAGTTGAAGATACAGATCCAGTTCACCATGTAAGAAGTCTTGACTGTGTTTTAATTTTTTAGGCTGTGTGGTTTTTTTTTTTGTTTCTCTTTTTCAGTTTTGACTGTTTTAAAAAAAATAAAAATTGAAACTGTTTTTGTAAATTTTAATTTTTTAAATTTTTTTAGAACTTTTACTGTGTATTAATTTTAATTTTTACTTGTAAATTTAAAAAAAAAAAATCAGTTTTCAATTTGTGTGCTGTAGCTACTAGCCTGTGTAATGTTTTTAATTTTTTTGTTTTTGTTTTTTGTTTAATTTTTTTATTTTTATCTTCATTATAGGTTGCAACCTACATTTTGATTTGTCATTCAACTTACAAAGTTATAACTTACAACTTACAACTATGAGTCTGAGTCAGACTTCTTCTGGGAATAGTGAGAACAATGACAGTAGCTACAGTGGTAGTGAGCCACAGGATGCACAAGAAGAAGTTGAAAGCGGTCACAAGGGGGCAAGATATCAAAATAGGCATGGTGTAGATTCTGGAGGCCCACAAAGAGAGCTGGAAAAATTTGCCAAGGGGGCATTTAATCCTCTAAAACCACTTCTAATCTATGCAGCCAGACTGCCGAAAAAGAATCCAAAAGTTGGTGGTGGCTCACGTGATTGGGTCTGCAATATTTGTGGGCATCACTTTGTTGGCAACTATACCAGGGTGAAGCAACACATTTTGGCTATTACAAGTAAAGGAGTCAATATGTGTCCCTCAAAGAACCTGAATTCAGCTCAAAGAGAGCAACTTTGGAGGCTAGGAAAGGCAGCCATTGGAAAAGGATTGTTTTCTAGCAGACATGTTGATCCATCCACAAATATTCCTCCATCCAGTGCTTCATCAAAAAAGACAAAGGTTTCTACTGGTGCATCTTGTTCTTGTGCAATGGGTGGTACAGTGTCTGGGATGTACAACATTCTAGATCGAGATGACACAGATGATGCAATTGGCAAATTTATTTTTGCCAATAGAATTCCCTTCCATGTTGTTTGTTCTCCTTATTACAAGGAAATGGTCCAAGCAATTGCAAAAATAGGGCCTTCATATGTACCACCCGGAGAACATAAACTACGAACAACAATTTTAGATAGAAAGTGTCCAAAATTAATGTGCAGAAAGAGAGTGAGAAAAACATGGTTGAGGTTTGGTTGCTCTATTGTTATGGATGGATGGAATGACATCCGAAAACGCCCACTAATCAACATCATAGTGACATCTTCAGAAGGTTCATTCTTTCTTAACGCTGTTGATTGTTTTGGAAAGCGCAAGGATGCATCTTTCCAATTTGATCTTCTTCGAGAAGCTATAGAGGATGTTGGGCCTGATAGTGTGGTGTAGGTTGTGACAGATCCAACAACAGTTTGTAGATTAGCTGGGTTATTGATTCAAAACAGGTATCAACATATTTTTTGGACTCCTTGTTCTGTGCATGCACTGAAGGACATTGGCAAGATTCAGTGGATATCAAACTCGGTGACAGCGGCAAGAGATGTGCAGTTGTTTATCTACAACCACCACACCTCCTTGGCTATGTACATGGCTCACATGAGGAAGGAATTCCTCAAGCCCAATGATACTAGATATGCTAGCTATTTTCTCTTATTGGAGAGGATGATAGAGGTACAAGCACCTCTATAATCCTTGGTTGTGAGTTCAGAGAGGGAAGGTGGTCAGAATCAAAGATAGACACGGGGAAGAAGGTTAGGTTTCAGGTGTTGGACAATGTTTCGTGGGCAAATTGTTCTTATTTGGTGTCATTCTTGGGCCCTATTGTGGAGGTCATTCGTTACACTGATTCAGATGCTCCTAGTCTTGGAGAAATCTATGAGATCTTTGATAGCATGTTGGGTCGTGTGAAGGTAGCCATTCAACAGAGGGAGCCCTCATTAGAGTTCTATACTTCCTAGATTCGACCATCATTCAGTGTAGGAGGGATTACATGAACACACCTTTGCACTTGGCAACATATGCATTAAACCCAAAATGGTATGTTGAGAGACTTGGGAGGTGCCGCCTATTGATGATCCAGAGGTAAAGAATGGGTTTCTACATGCAACTGCAAAGATGTACAGTGAGGAGGGGTTAAGATTTCAAAAACAATATGTTTAGTTTTCAAAGACAATCTCTTAGTGGCCCCTTCAACACACGTGGTGCTCGGGAAGATCGCATAGATCTAGACCAAGATGACCTGATTGGTTGGTGGAGGATGCATGGTGATGGTGCTCTAGAGCTCAAAGATCTAGCTATGTGTTTGTTGTCTCAAATTGCTAGTTCCTCTGCAGCAGAGAGGAATTGGTCCACATATAGCTTCATCCACTCTATCAAAAGGAACAAGCTTACCTCTAAAAGAGCGGAGAAGTTAGTTGCTGTGCACAGTGCCCTATGTCTTGAGCATAGGAAGATACCTGAGTATTTGAAGGGACCAACAACACGATGGGATGTTGATCCAGAGGATGATGCACAGGTAGATATGGAGGAGAGACTTGATGAGAGACAGATGGGGTTGGTTGGTGTGCCACTTAGCATGTTTGAGAATGCTAGTGATTCAAATTTAGATGGTGATATGGACCATATGGTTGCTCTTGATTTATTCATGCAACAACCGGATGCAAAGACTAGCGAGGAATTACCTTGAGGCTTGAGCAAAATTATGCTCGTTTATCTTTTGATATGTTGATGTTCTTATGTTATTCTGACTCTATAAAATTTCGACTCTTGATGTATCAGACTTGACTTTAGTCTTTTATAATTCTATAAAATTTTGACTCTTGACGTATGATGTATCAAACTTGACTTTTATAATTTTATGTCAATATTCACTGTTCACTGTTCAGTATTCAATGTTCATAGTAGGAAGTGGAACATCAATATGGTTTAAACTTTAATCATAATTCATCCCCTCTTGTCATAACAACCACGTTGTTCAAAGCCTTTGTATTTCAACTTTGCCATCAAAGATATGACTTGAGTGGCCTTGCTGTTGAATGTCCACAAGAGACAACAAGTTCCTTCACATCTTCGAAAGACAGTGCAGATCACACAAAAGAAAATCTGGGAATCTAGGCAATTTAAGCATGATAGTGCTAATTCCAAAAGGTTTGAGACTTGATTCATCTGCAAATACAATGTACATTGTATAGAAATCTTCAAAGAAGTCTCTATGGAAGGTCATGTGAGACGTTGCACTTGTGTCAAGCAACTATACATCACTTCAAGAATTAAACAAAGTTTTAAAAAAGTTTTTGTTTACTTCAATATTGTAGTGGGTAACAATATAATGAGTAGATTCATATGCTTTACCTTTTGCCAGATCTGATGCTTTTCCTTTGTCATCTTTTCGATATTGCTTGTCTTCAATATTTTCTTAAGGGATTTTTCATGTCTTTGCATCATGTCCGTTTTTTCCACTATGGACACAATGAAGTTTATACCTTGATTGTTATCACCCTCTTTGTCTTTGATTTTTTGTTTTCTAATTGTTTCTTCTGATATTTCTTCTCTTTGATCTTCTCCGAAGGGATTCTGCCTCTCTTTGCCTCATGTCTATTTTTGTCACTATGGACAGGGTGAAGTTTAGATCTCTCTCCTTGATTGTTATTATCCTCTTTGCCTTGGAAATTTTCTTCCACACCCACTTTTATTAACTTCTTCTCTAGAAGAATCGTGTGATTGATTTTTCCCTTTTGGAGCAAGGCACACTGTCTCTCTAGTTGACTGAGCTATCTTCTTCCTTCCAAAAGATTTCTCATGTTCCTTAACTTTCTCCACCAACACGTCAAATGTGATAAACTTCGTTTCATCACTAGCTTGCAGGGATTCAAGGCCTTAATGAAGCCTGTGAGAGGAATTGTTATTTTCACTCTAGTGGCATTATTGTCGTGCATAATGGCTTTGATCTCAGAAGCTAAATCCATTGGATCATCATCCTTCAATTTTAGGTTGAATAACTTATCAATAATTGTATGAGTTCCAATTTTGAGTATGAGCCATGTGAATCCTTCAATTTCTTTAAAGCACCATAAGAAATATTTAATAGGAACAATATGTCAGCTCAGTTCTTCATTTAATATCATATGCTTTCTTGTCTTTGTTATTCAATATGGCAAGCTCCTTATCTATTGTAGGCTTGGTAGTTTCGCCTTCATCCTCTCCTTCTGTTGATGCCTCGAAAATCGCTGCAACAACATTGGGGAAACCACCTGGTCCGGACCTTAGTGCAGCTCCTTTTCCGTTTGGGGTAGTGGCTCCGACTTAATGGGACCAGTTTCCCAGAAATAGATAAATGGGATGAGTGAATGTTTTATAGATAACACTAGTGGTAGGCGAAAGGCTAAAACTATTGACAGAAATATAAGTAAATGAAACTATCCCGGGAATCTATTGAGCTCTAAAGCGTAGCTTTTGATGCTCTATGTCTAAAAGACAAGCATATAGATGACTGTATCTTCACGACATAAATATTAAATCATTTTAGATTGCTGTGCTTAAATAGTTAAGCAGAGCGATTGAAGCGAAATTACCACACTTTATACATTCATATCATTATCATATACATGATTTAAAAGTAAAGGCACATCACTAAACACCCAATAGTGGAATGAATAAGATTTGCTGTTATAGCGCATGCATATAATCAACGATAGCAAGAATAATTACGTAACAATTCACATACACAGAATGACTTCAGACACAGATAGAAATACCATATGAGCTGCTTGCCACTCCCAGATATCAATCGCTACATGTAGTTCCTCCCTTAACGCATAAACATTCTTCAATCAACGACAATAGTGCACAATTGTATAAAGAAATTTCTTCATTAAAGTAAGAACAAATGGTCGAATTTCATAAAAGAATAAGGGCTGAAGCACAGTAGTGCAAACTTCAGTCTGTTAAGTCTATTACAAAATTCTACGACCCTTTCTAAAAACATGAAAGGGTCTATAAATACAATACTAATCTAAATATCTATAAAACAGAAATGCTACTTAAACTGATATCAATAACTTTTGTTGCTATCTTGGCTGGCGATCTGGGGAGCTGGAGGATGATTCATTGAGTCGGCTGCTTTCCTTTGAATCTGAGCTGATTAATGGCAAGCATTGGCTCAATTTCCGGAGGTTTGTTGAGGCGCGAACTGAGCTGGGCAGCATAGGTGGCATCTTGGATGTCGGGAATCATACACTCGATGGCATCTGTTAAACATTTCAGGGCGGCTCTTTGTTCATGAGGCTTAACTAGGAAGTGCCAATATGTTTCCATGTTTAAACTATTAACTCCAGCGATTAATCTTCCTCTTCCTTCTAACTCAGGATAACACGTTTGCTCCAATGCATTTGTTGTAGTAATCTTTCCCGGTGTACACTGGGAAATCATGTTTGCTAAGTAGAGAGTGTTTTTAACTAGATCAACTAAATTGCTAGAAGTTAATCTACATCTTGAAGCTGCTCTCTCTGCCTTTAACACCTGAGTGTGCCATTCTGTGAAAAGTATATCTTTATGAACCTCAAGTATTCTGGGCAAATTGGATGCTTTTCCCGAATTCGAATCTTGCCATTCAAGATGTGCAGTAATAGTCTCATCGGCTTGATTCAAGTCATCCCTAGCTTTCTCTACCTGCTCATTTATGGATGTAGTTAATTCGCAGAGTGGCTCCGCTTGAGCGATTTGTTGACACAAGAGTTTAATTTCCGATATTAGCGCATTGTTTATCAATGTTGCTTCTTTCCTGAACTCTGTTACCTGCGAATCTCCTTTTATCTTTTCTAGCTGTGATGTTATTTGAGCGATTTACTCATCCTTGGTTTTTGCCATTTGCTCGTTCGCTGCTTTCAACTTTTCCAACGCCTCCCTCAATTCGTTCTGTTTCTGGATCGCAGCCTGGTCAATCCTTTGCTTCTCTGCTTCTAATTGCTGAGCCAATTGATTATTTAGTTGCTGTTGTGCCAATAGCTGCTCGTCTGCCTTCGCTGTCCTCTGTTGTTGTGCCGCTAACTGCTCCTCCGCTTGCATCACCCTCTGCTTTATTTCAGCCAATTCTGTCTGTAATGTGGAGATTTCTTGGTCTTTGTTCTTCAATAAGAGGCTTACCTCCGATGCCTTGTCAATTGTTGCTGCCGAATAGGCTCCAGCATACTGTGATAATTTAGTTAGATCATCGGAGGGATCCAGTTTCTCCTTCCATACTACATTACCCGTGACCGTTTGCTCTGGAAAGATAGAAGGTTGATCAAGCCTTCGTCTTTTCCTTGATCGTTTTACCACTGCTCTATGCCTCGGGCTGTAGAAGACATCCAAAGGAGGAATATCTTCTATTTGTAAAATGATTTGATCGCTGGGATCTTTTGGAATTATCTCAATATCTTTAGATTTAGGTGGGCCTCTGGTTCCACTCAGAACCTGTGATGAAGTATCATCCTGCATATCGCTGGTCTTAGGAGTATCGATACTTTTTGAGCCTTTCCCTCCACTGATAATGGTATCGAACTGCTGCCATTCCTTTCACAATTCAGGGTCTGTGATGGTACCCACATTGGTATCGATGGTGGTCTGTTTAGATTGAGACTCCTTCTGTGATTGCTCCTGATTTTTCTTCTGTTGTTTCTCTTGTTCCCTTCGCTGTTTATCCTCCTGCTCTTTCCTTAACCGTTCTTCCTGTTCTTTCTTCAGCTTTTCCTCTTAGTCTTTCCTCTGTTGTTCCTCCTGCTCGCTATTATGATCTTTTGTTGTAGCAGGAGGTTCCTTTGTCTGTTGCTGGCCAGGCTCGCTTGATGATGCCGCTGGGGTTAGCGCTAATAAATCTAGAGGCAAAGTTTTGCAACCTCTGCTCTCTAAGTTTATTAAACTCAGTTAACCCTTCATCATTGTATCTCATCTTGGCGAGTTCTTTGGCTTGACCTATTGATTCACTTGAAGAGAACATGTCATCGAACATATCTTCTTGATGATCAAACGTTGCTAATTTGGCATGTTCCAATGCGGCATAGGCAGTTCGCTTTGGGTCAAATGCTCTATTCGGGATTGTAGCCAGAGCCAAAGATTGAATCTTTGTGGCTTCTTTTTCCACATGTTTGAGATCATGCAGAGTAAAGACACCACATCTGAAGGGAAAAGTAGGCCAGCCTCTTTTCTTTTCCTTTTTGAGAGTCTGTGTAGTACTCTCAGCTGTAATCTGATATGCAATTTCCCTTGCTAGCAATTTATCAGGAACATATAAGGGGAGGACATGAGGATTGGTTTGGCTGCCGAAGACTCTAATATAGGTAAAATGTTCTTCTCCAAACCAACTAGCCATTGCTGGTAAATCAAAGGAGGCTAGGTAGGAGATCCTTGAAATGGGTTTATCAAAAATTGAATAATAAATGGGAACCATGAATCCATTACAAATCTGATACAAGTGGTTTTTATAGGATGACTTCCACAACTTGCGGTGATAAATGTGAATTGGCGAGGGGTCCTGTGCAGTCCACCTCCAACCAAGAACAGGGAATTCAGAATTGAAACATAAGGTATCTAGGATATATGCACTATAGTAGAATGGGGGAATTTTCCTTTCAGTGACTATAGTTTTATTCCTAAAGTCACGAACAGCTACTGCTAGCTTATCCGAAAGGATAGTAGCCCAATCCATAATTATGCTGTTCACCGTCGGCTCCATAAGAGGAACCATTTCAATAGTAAAAATAGCAGAGTCGTGTAAACCCCATAATCTACACATCATTATACCCGCATAGCAATAAGGAGAAGCCAAAGAATCGACCGAGTACTTACCGGAAGATTCGTGCTTGTGTTTATTTGGATTTTGCCTCCAATCCTTGATAGGTTCGAACTCAATCTCATTTTCGCTCGCAAACTTCTCCAAGAAGGCGTTGTTGTATATCTTCTCCAGCTCGGGCAAATGATACATTTGCCTCAGGTCTTCTGGCTTGAACGATCCAAAAATCCTTCCATCTCTTGTGCTAAAAGTTCTGTCCATGATGGGGATTTCTTCAATCGCCCATCGCACCACGTCTGTATATGGGAGAATTTTCTCCCTGGTTGCTATCTTGTGAAGGAAAGAATCAGCCAAATCCTTGAGAGTGCAGTCAGACTTCTTTAATGAATCCGCGGTAGCTTTTGCTACCGTCTGCTTTGTTTTCTCGGCCTCAATTAAGTCATATGTGCCCTGCCAAGTTACTTTGGCAAGGCCTGTGCATGTTGTATCAGATATTAGGCCTTTCTTGCTGTTTGCAGCGGCTTGTCCTGCGACTGGTGGATTGGAAGCACCCGCGGTCTTCTTAGAATTCTTACCCATCATGCCCGAACTCTTGTCTATGAATGAATTCTGCAGAGAGAGGCAATTTGGCGTAACACAGAGAGATAGCGATAAAACTTGCAATTGATAGCAAATGAATAGATGCGCAGCAATATATTCAGCTTTTAAAACAGGCGTGGAGATAATCCATAGAAAGATTTTACGACTTGAATCCATTAAATGGCCGTATAGAACCTGCCACCTTATAAATGCCCATTATATCATTATTCGGTTGAGGGATCTCCTTAAGCATGTAATGGACGTATTGGCGGCCGAGCGGGGGTGATTATGCCTTAAATATGAGTAAATTGAGCTTTCCAATCACTTTAACGGCTTTCTATTGAAAACCGTGCCTTATCGCATCGCATCGGGGATTATAACAAGTTCGCCTTAACAATTGCATCGAGTATCGCCGATCGCCGATTGCGATATCGCATCGGCGAAAGGCTTATGTGAAATGTGACTCAAACGATAGGAACCCGCCGATCGCATATAGCTCATCGCATCGGGGGTATTGATATGGGGCGCTTTTGGTTGTGCATTGGATATCGCCGATCACCGATTGCGATATCGCATCGGCGGAAAGCCTTGTGCCATTTTATATGTCCCTCATGTCATTGCGATATGTGATCTTGCGATCGCTTTATCGAAATGACCGAAATTTGCCTTATTTCTTTTAAACGAATATTGTTTTTTTTTAAAAAGGGTTTTTTACAAAGCGCTCATTTGATTATCGGAACTTTTGTGAAGTAAAAGTTTTGATATCAACTTTATTTTAAAGGGACCCATTTCAAATTTTAATGTTTCATGAATAAAAATAATATGAAATGGGGGGGTTGTTTGTAGAGCACAACATGTTGTTGAAGTAGAAATTAGTAAGTAAATTCACAATCATTGTGGTTTTTTTCCTTGCAACCAATAATTTACTATGTAATTTATTTTTAAAACATACAACATGACATTTGGAGTTGAAATAAACATGTTGACATGTAATAGGTGCTGACGAAAGTGTTATATTTGAAAAGTTCATTTTGTGCCACATGGGCTCTATGAATAAATGGATTGATTTAGAAGAAGTGTTAGAAGCAAGGAGACTGTTCAAATCGAACCCAAGGAGTACTCCACTTCCCATTGATCTGCTTGGGGAATGGGAAAAAGATTGCACACTACAATAGGTTATTGAACAAATTCAAAATCAAATAGAAGATGCAAGTATAGATTTAAACATAAAATAAGATGAAATCAACATGTGTAGAGAATGTTAAAGAAAGGTACAGTTGGAATTTTACAAAATATTCTATGTTTATAAATTTGGCACTATTAACTATTTTAATATTCATCATTATATTTGTTTTCACTGAAATAAATGGCCTTTCATAGGTGAGGAAATATGCTGCAATGTGGGCATATGCTCGATATTATCGTGTAGAAAGTGTAGATGTAAAGAGGTGATCCTTTGACTGTGGCATCATGGTTGATTTCAAGCAATCCAATTGGTTAAGCTCAAAAGATAAGAATATTATTGAAGGGAAGCCACAATATGTTGGAAAAATCCAACAAATTATTGAGTTGGATTACCACTCTTTAAATGTTGTATTTCTAAGTGTATATGGTATGAAACATTTGAGAGGACATGAAGACATGATACACATAGTGGATTTTTTTTCTATAGATTCCTCAAGGTTCCTACCAAAGGATAAGGAGCCTTATGTTCTATCAATTCATTGTCAGCAGGTATTTCTTTAAATCAAACAAGAAGTGGTAGTGATCATTAATCTATTAATTCATATATTATATATATATATATATATATATATATATATATATATATATATATATATATATATATATATATATATATATATATATACTATATATATATATATATATATATATATATATATATATATATATATATATATATATATTATATATATATATGTATGTGTGTGTGTGTATTAAAAAATAAAATTGTTATAACATAGGTCTATCTCATTGCCCTGATGATGGACTCACCAAGTTAGTCCGAAACGTTGGTTTCTAAACATCTCACAGGTTTTCCACAAATTCAAACTTAAAAGCAAGCAACCTGTATGGACTCCCTCTTCAATAATATATGTATGTCATTCATGTGTAGGTATTTTTCTATGAGGATGTTTTGCACCCGAAATGGATATTTGTCATACATTATGATCCAAGATTAAGGCATGTATTTGATGATGTATTAGTGGATAATGTGTAGAACAATGATGGCTAACAAAATGAGAGAGAAGAATTACACATCATCGAAGAAATTGACATCCAGGATGATTTCGAAGATGATTATGTTTAGGTACAAGAAGACAACAATCCATAGCTAGATGTGTTGTAGAACACAACAATATGGTTGGTATAGAAAATGATGATCCAAATAGATCTAGTAACAATATAGACAATCTGTAGTGAAATTTCAATGATGATGAAGATGATGTAGGTCAATATGAGGATGATCATAATATTAAATACTTGAAAGAACATATGAACATTGACAATATTGCAGACAATAATGTTAATGAGCAAGACTTCTAAATTTTCATAATTATTTGTAATCCATGTTTAAAAAATGATGCTTTTTGTGGCCCAAACTTTGAAATGCCTCAATATTAATTGTGTCGACACAAATTACCTATTGCAATATTCTTAAAGTATTTAATCTTTGGTATGAATTGTTGGAAGAAAAAATTAGGATTACTTGGATAAGAGTTGGCATGGTTATTGGTCATTTGTTGGTTGATGATGGTTTAGAGGTGTTTTCAGATGATTGGTTAGACTTAGATTGAACTAGGATTAAGAGCCTAATAAATAACAATACATTAAATATGCAATTGTTAAAAATATAATATGTAAAACAATGTAAATCCAAACCATTTGGCTACATGTATGCAAAGTTTGTTCATTAATTTATATTATAAAACAACTTGAAATATTTCAATAAGCCTACGAAAAATTCTTTTGTATGGGAAAAAATAGAAATTTTTTAATGTATTAATGTTCTTTATGGGTAAAAAAATACTCTCCAAGTCAAATCATTCAATTTTTCCTTGTAATGAAGGTTGGGCGTGAATTTTTGTCAAGCAGGCCAAAATTTCCTTGCTTCACTAAAATGCATGCCCAGGCTTCATTTCTTGGCTAATATGGTTGATTCAAATTTTAAAATATTTATTTACCAACTAAGTAAATATGCTATGTCTTTTTTTTGATACTTTGGAATATTGGAGCTCGAGTTGATAATTTCTTGAGACTTGAAGCCTTAATTTTGTACTATTTTGTCAGTCTTAGAAGGATATTTTTTCTGGTCAGATAAGGATATTTGGATTATATTCCTAGTGATGTTTATATATACAATCTTATTATGCATCTACTTTGTTTTGATGCTGCTAAATTTGTATCTTATGCAAGCTTTATGCAATTTGCCTATTAATAGAAAAAACCATGCTGGAGAAGAATGGAGAAACCTTTCCAGGTAGCTCACATCTCTGCCTGATTAATTGAGGTAGTGCCAATCCCCCAGGCATAAGAATAATTTTTTTACCATTTTGGTTAAAAATTACACCTCTAATTCCAACAACCCTCAGATTTCGTTTTGCACCCTATGGTAAATTTTTCCATATGATGCACTAAGCATATTGTAAAATTGTTCTACTATGGAAAGAAGACATTTTGTATTTCAAATAGAAATTTAGTACATCCCATAGCACTAATTTCTCGGTTCAGTAACTTATCATCTTATACAAGTTGATTACATTGTCCAAGAATAAAAGAGTAACTAGATCTTAGTGAGACCACAACCAGATAAAAAATCCATGAAGGAGACATAAAAGTAAGTCTTCAGAAAAGATTAGAAATTTATTCAAAAATGCACATTAACGAAAAATATAATTCACATTAACAAAATATAATGATATATATATTACACTTTGAAATGTGTCTACATAGATACATCACCTAAAAATTTCTATTTTTAAACTTGAGGACGCTTAGGAGGATTTTGCAAGCCCTCCTCTTGAGAAAAATAATGTCTCTTTCCTTCTATGGAGACCTGTGATTATTCAGGTACTACAACAGACACATCCACATATCCTTTCTGAAGCTGTCAAATTTTCCTTTCATAAATTTCTCTCATATTGGAATTTTCTTGTCTTAACCTGTTCAATAAATCCACATTCTTCTTATTTTTATGTGTGCTCAATTTCCTTCCTTTCAATATCTTCCTTTGTAGATTTTAGCTGATATCTACATTTGGCCAATTCCCTAGTGAGTTGTTGTACTTCATCCTCAAGCTCTTTCCCGCCGATTGTTGTTGATTGTTGATGATTTGTTTATTTGTTGATTTTTGTTGTTTTTCCCTTTCTAATTTTTGTTGCAAACCAAAAACCCGGGATTTCAAATTTTGTATCTCAATGTCACATCCCAAACGTTGTGCTTTTCATCCACTCATGAGATTGTTGTATGTCTCAGTAATTCTTTTTTCTCTTTCAGCTACCATCTTCTTTAATGATTGAACAACTAGTGGTGAGACATACAAATCACCCATAAAATTCATGGCTGAGACAATGGTATCAAAAACCTTTACGCATGCTTTTAGTTTGGATTTATCCAAGTCCTTTGAAGGAATTTTTTTTACTCTTGTATCATGACTTGTACCTTTACCCTTACCCTTACCTTTATCCCAACTTTTAGTACCATCTTCTATAAAACACTGATATTTTTCCATTTCAAGTTCTTTAATCTCTTGTTTTTCTTGGGAAATTTCAAGATATATCTCTTTCAACTTATTAGCTTTCCTATGACAGATTTCTCCAACTTAGTCACTCTTTTACTGTATTCTTCAACCTTTGATTCATGTTTTTGTTAGTCTTGATATTTATATTTATTTGTAATTACAGCCTTTAAATATCCAATAAATTTAATTTTTCATTTAATATCTTCACTAATTTAGCCTCAAAAGTATTTTGAGTTGCCAATGGAGGTAAATTGAGAACCTTTGGTCTTATTCTTAACTCCTCTTCAAGTTCACTAATTTTTCGCCATATGTAGCCTGATTTTTTTTTGAAATTTGCATGTAGTTCATCTATCTCCATCATACCTTCATCGGTCATTCTGGATACCTGATTATGAAATTCATAAATAATTTTATCCTTGGCGTTTGGGGCTATGTTTGCTACACAAAATGTTATTCCAACACTGCATTTTTCTTCATGCATTCAATACTATACTTCTCTTTTAGTTCATACTTCTCCTTTTAGTTGTATATAGACGAAGAATCCTTCATTTAAACTTGTTTGTAATGGATCATTCTATCGTATACTGAGAAAACAAATTTGTTATCAAAACTGTGTAAATTTAAACTTGGAGATGTAGATGTTGAATCACCCATAAAAGGGAAATTATACCGAGGTGCCAACTCTTTAGAAGGAATTTTGTCTATTATAGTAAAATAATCATTACATGTTTCCATATAGTGGTCCATACCTTCCTACTCCTCATCTTCATCCACACACTCATGCAATTCTGCTGGAAGACTAGTTGTTATATCTTCAACATGGAAAATTGTATTAGCAAAATTTTCCACACCTTCAACATGAGTCTATCCAGGCTCTTCCTTAATGGTTTTCTTTGGTTTTGATTTCCTAATGTAAGTTTTAAGAGACCTTGTTTGAAAACTGGGTTGATACACATCAATAATTTTCTGTAGTTTTCCCGAGAAACTAAAATTAACCTTCTTAATTTTACTTTCTTGCAGGGAATATTGTAACTTTTTAGCTAACATATGCGGGACATGTATGGTCGTGCCTTCAACCCAGGGAATAACTTGCCTCAGGTAGTCACTGGAAATATCAAACTTGTGATGATTCATAATTGTCATAAGGTCAACTTGAATCAAGGATTTGTATAGTCCTTTGGGAACATCTTGCATTTTTAATCCATTCCTTGGAACATATGCTTTTTTCCCACATATTTTACTAGTCATTTAAATCTTTTCTAGATTAGGTGTTTTCTTGGAGTTAAATATTGCTCCCCCTTCGTATGGAATTTTTGTTGCTCTTGAAATTATATCAAGGTCCAGGTTAATCCTTTGCCCAAATATTTTTAATTCCATGGGTTTATCATCATAATTTCTATGGCCTCATCTATCTCATTATTTTGGAAATCGAAATGTCCAACTAAATTTATAAATCTCTGCTCTTCTTAGTATATATAGCATACCTAGTGGACAACCATTTGTATCTCTCCATGTATGGACACACTCTTTTAATTTTTTGATTGTGAATTTCTCCAAGGAACTCCATGTGTCAACTCTTTGCAGGGAAGAGGAAGCCCCTATTTCAATTGAGGGCATCCTTTTTTGGGTTCAAGGACACTAACTGAATTCACGTTGAATGCAAGAATGCATGCTACATAGACCATGAGGAATGCACGTTGAATAAACTATGACAAATGCATGCCCAAGCATTTATTTATTTATTTTAAATTACTGCTTTATTTTTCTACAAGTCACTTTTATAAGAAAAGGAAAAAATATTAATTGAAAAAATTGTTTTTAAGGTGCTTAACTTTGCTCCTTTACTCCTATTTTTTCTCATATAGAATTAAAATTGAAATTTATTTTAGATATAATATACAATTTATTAAAAATAACACTTTTAAAAATAAGGCTACAAGATTTTGATGGCATGTAATATGTCCATCACTTCATTCTCATGGGTAGAATTGGCCAAATTTTCATCATGTGACTAGTTATTCATAAATGATAGTAAATGTCCTTTTTGCATTAAAATGGCACCCAAACCTTTTTATAGTAAATGTCCTAACTAGGTCACTTGGCCTAATATTAAACTTAAAACCATAAAAAATATGTACAATATAGGAAAACCCCAAAATAGACCTTTCAAAGCCTAGGTGTTATCTCTTTATCTATCCCTTGGAAACATTTAAACCTAATTACTACTAAAATAAGGTCATCAAGCCTTAATTAATTATAGGGTTTTAACAAAGAAACTAAAATTTTCAACTATGAATATTCAAATTTGATTTTCCTTAGTCCATCACCTTGTTCCCAAACATTCATGGTGTGCATTTATTTGAGGCACAAAAACCTTGCCCTTTACCCTTTGAAATCCATGCAATTTGGAGTATTTTTAAACAACACAAACATATATGTGAAAAATTAAATTTTTTGTTGTTGTATTAATGTCACTATGAGTAAAAAATACTCTCCAAGTTGGAATCATTCAATTTGGCCTTGAAATGAAGACAGGGCGTGCATTTTTGTGAAGTACCCCAAAATTACATTGCTTCACTAAAATGCACACTCAAGATTCATTTATTGGCCAATATGATTGATTCAAATTGTAGAAATTTTATTTAATGATTTTACACACTTCTACATTGTTATATCTTTACTTAGAGTTCATTTCCAAACAAGAAATAATAACTAGTCTTATTTGTCTCCATTCTCCTTACCTATTTATATTCAAACCCTAACTAGGCCACTTGACCTAATCTTAAACTTAAAACCCTAGAAAATATGTACAATATAGAAAACCCCTAAAATAGATCCTGCAAACCCTCGGTGTGATCTCTTTATCTATCGCTTGGCAACAATTAAACATAATTACTACCAAAATAAGGTCATTTAGTGTTACTTATAATGTTTTAACCTAGAAACTACAAGTTTCAATTATCAAAAATTAAGTTCGATTTTTCTTAGTCCATCACCTTTTTCCCAAACATTCTTGGTGTGCATTTATTTGAGGCACATAAACGCTGCATTTTACCATTTGAAATCCATGCAATTTGGAGTATTTTAAAAAAATACAAACATATATGTGAAAAATTTAGAATATTTATTTATATTAATGTTACCTATGAGTAAAAAAAATACTCTCCAAGTTGAATAATCAATTTGGACTTGAAATGAAGGTTGGACATGCATTTTTATGTAGCAAGCCAAAATTGTATTTCTTCACTAAAATGCACACCCATGCTTTATATTTGTCCAATCTTATTGATTCATATTGTAGATTGTTTATTTAATGGTTTTACACACTTTTACATTGTTACAACAAAATAAGTTTTTCTTCGACTTGCCTTATGTGAAAGTTGTGCATAAGTGGGAAACATAGTTAAGTAAGATATTTTTCATAAATGATGTAAGGTTATATCCTAAGGTCAGGTATTGTCCATTCATGTCCATTTCAAACATTACCAAGAGTATAATTAGTTTAGGTCAAGAATGCACATTTGTTCCAACTTGACCATTGGCAGATATGATGAATTGTTACATTGACAAACTTGGATTTTAGCAAATAAGATTTATTTTATGATAATGAGTATTATATGTCATAGAAAATGTTTGTATCTTTAGGATGGAATGATCATTATTTCACTGCCACTTAATTACAGGTCTTGGTGTGCATTTATTTGAGGCACACAATCCCTGCCTTTCGCCCTATAAAATCAATCCAATTTGGAGTATTCACGGACAAAAAAAATTGAATGAGAATGAGTTATTCTCCACCCAAATTTAAATAGGAAGTACTTCATGTTATGTGGGAAGTCATGTTCCCCACACATTTCAAAGGTCTCTTAGGTCATCTATAAATAGGAAGGGACTTTTAATTTGTAAATCATAACACAATGGTGACGAGAGGAAGGAGTTCACTCTCTTTTACCTTTTGCTTTTTCTTATTTGGAATTCTATTACTATTGAGGAAGAGTATAACTATTGTGGAATTGATGCTTATGATGATGAAATTTGTTGGTTTATGAGGTAATATGTATTTTTATGAGATTGGTTTTAAATTTTCATCTTTTAATATTTGTTTAACATTGAAATTCTATGTATTTTCTTGAGGTATTATAATGACATATTAGCACACAGGTGGATCTTAAATATTGAATTCTAGTAGAAAGGCCCTAGTTGATAGTGAATCCCAAAAGTTCCTTCATTATCTTAAACCCTAGAAATTTAGTCGCCATTTTCATGTGTGTTGGGAATTAATATTCAAGACTTTTTCAATCCACGAGTGGCATTGAAAACCTATATCTACTTAGGCATAATTGCTGAACAAGAAATAAGAACTAGTCCTATTTGTTTCCATTCTCCTTATCTATGTATCTTCAAACCCTAACTAGGTGACTTGACCTAATCTTCAATTAAAGCCATAAAATAAAACCCTAAAATAGACCTTGCAAACCCTAGGTGATATCTCTTTATCTATCCCTTGGTAACATTTAAACCTAATTACTACTAAAATAAGGTCATCCAACATTACTTAATAATTATAGGGTGTTAACCAAGAAACTAAAAGTTTCAGATGTTAATATTTAAATTTGATTTTTCTTAGCTCATCCACTTGTTCCCAAACATTCCTGATGTGCATTTATTTGAGGCACAGAAACCTTGTCTTTTACCCTATGAATCTATCCAATTTTGGAGTATTCTTGAACTATATTATATATATATATATATATATATATATATATATATATATATATATATATATATATATATATATTATATATATAGATATGAAAATTTAAAAATATTTTAATTGTATCAGTCTTACCTATGAGTAAAAATACTCTCCCAATTTGTAGCATTCAATTTGGCCTTGAAATGAAGGTTGGGAGTGCATTTGTGTGAAGGAAGCCAAAATTTCCTTACTTCACTACACCTTCACTAAAATGTATGCTTAGGATTTATTTATTGGCCAATCTAATTGATTAAAAATTTAGATTGTTTATTTAATGATTTTACACACATTTACATTGGTATATCCTTACTTTGAGCTTAAATATTTATACTTCAGATTTCATACAACATTTTTAGTTTTGCTTCAACTCACCTTATGTGAAAGTTGTGTATAAGTGTGAAAGATCTTATGTAGGATATTTTTAAAACATGATGCAAGGTCATATCCTAAGGTTAGTAATTGTCCAATCATGTCCCATTTCAAATTTCATTACCAAGAGTTTAATTTGTTTGGCTTGGGAGGGCATATTTGTTCCGATTGTGATCATGGGAAAATATGATCAATTGTTATTCTAAGATACTTGGATTTCAGTGTATAATATTTCCTTTATGAAAATGGCTATGTTATGTTGCATAAAATGGTTTTATATTTATCTTGGAATGATCATTAACACATAGTCAATTAAGTACAGGTCCTGGTCTGCATTTATTTGAGGCACACAAACCTTCACTTTAACCCTATGAAATCAATCCAATTTGGCATATTCTTGCATAACATAAATTTCTATGTGAAAAATTACTGTTAGTTGTGAGTAAAAAATACTATCCATTCTCAATCGGTCAATTTGGCCTTGTAATGAAGGCTGGAAATGCATTTTTGTGAAGTAAGCCAAAATTACCTTGCTTCCCTAAAATGCACTCCAAGGTTTCAGTTATTGCAAAATCTGATTGATTCAAATTGTAGACTATTTATTTAATTATTTTACACACTTTTGAATTACTATATGTTTACATTGATCCTTAAATAATAATTGCTCAGATTTTATACAACATTCCAAGCTTTGCTTCAACTTGCATGATCCCAAAGTTGTGTATAGGTTTTTTTTCAACTTGTTGTTGGGCAGAACAATTTTCCTTTTAATTCAAAGCAATAGTTCCTTCACAT
This sequence comes from Pinus taeda, assembly GCA_000404065.3. Lineage (NCBI taxonomy): Eukaryota > Viridiplantae > Streptophyta > Pinopsida > Pinales > Pinaceae > Pinus > Pinus taeda. Next base: position 9,863 of record APFE031200864.1, on the reverse strand, counting down.
CAATTTTCAATCTAAGTAGGTTTTGTTATTGCAAGGTTATTACACAAAATATATGCAAGGGAAAATGATGACTAGTGCTAATGAATGTCAAACTCAATTGTTGTAACAACACTCTTAGCAACTCAATACTTTGGATGTGACTCTCAAACCTTGTTCATACTCTCAGGAAATAAACACATAATGGAGAATAAAACCACTTTGTCACATTATCACTTTTATTTTGTAAAGAGGATCACTCTTGGAAACCATTCTATCAACAAATGTTGAAAACATATTCAAATGAAACGAACACACCATAAAGCTATAATAGGAATTAAATAACTTTCACGCTAGTAAAGGGACTAGTCCAAGACCTACGTTGTTACATAATACAGAGGTTAGAATTTTACAAGCATTAAAGCATGAACAAGACTAATAATAAAAATAAAAACAATGACACATGAGTTATAATTGAGAGGAAATAAATTAATCAACTACAATACCTTCCTAACTAGTGATCCCTGCTAAGAAGGAGGACCCTCCCTTCCTAGCAGGGGCTGGTACACTACACAACACACAATCTAGTCACTAGAAAGGGATGACACCATGAATTATTGAGAGTTAATTAATGAAACATACATGATTTCAATGTTGGTGCTCCCTCCCTCTATCACTGTATATATGTGTCTATATTTCTATCTTGCGTGGGAAGAGAGTAAACATCTTTACAATTTCAGATTGCAATGATAAGATCATCATGAGAATCTCTCAATTCTCATGTGATCTAATTTGAGAATACAAATTAATAATTTCATAACAATTTCCAATATTACGACAAAGTCGTAACACCTTTTCCAAATTACAATAATTACCAATAGAAAATCCTAATTGTTTTAACTGCACTGTCTATAAACTTCTCCTTTCATAGTCAAACTATATTTTGACTAGATGGTTTCCAAATTAATATTCATAACTATTTGAAGGAAGGCAATGTGCCCAAAATAGACATTCACGTGTAGCAATAATTCTCAACGAGTCCTTTTCCTATCCTTAGTGAGGGAAAAGTGGAAAGTGTAATCCTACAACAACATCTCAACATACCACAAACCCTGTAACAGCCTAGTTGTCCGTTTTATGAGAAAAATAGCCTAAAACAATAGTTCTCATTCCAAATTATGAGTAAAATTGGATCATAAGGATGGAATATAAAAAGAGACATACCTAGGTTGATAATGGTTGTTACAATGGCAAAGTATGGTATCGAGATTAAAAAAAGGTAAAGGTAGGAAAATGAGTACCAAAAGATGCCAATTTCACATAACAACATATCACCCCAACATAAGTATCTACATGTCCATATATGCATGATTTCATGTCCCAATTTCCATCCTGCTCTAATTTAATTGTTGGTTCTTGTGTAATAGCAACATCTTTAGCAGGTTCTTATGGAACAACGATTTGTAATTCTTCATCTTGCTCTCCAACTTGAATTCCAACTAAAATAGTGGTTGGAATTTCATAATTTTCTTCCTCCAACACTTCCTTACATCCATCACATAACCTAACTGACATTCCTTTTTCCACTTCTGTTGGTGTTTCTAATCCACTTCGTTTTCTAGACTGAAGTTTCCCTTCAACCATGGTAAGTTGTTTCCTTAAAATCTCATTTTCCTCCTTCAATTTATTAATTTGTTGAATAAGGATGTTAGTTTTAGAATTACTTGGTAAAGGGACATATTCTTGATCCTTTTTGCTCCTTCTCTTTCTGTTGTTACTCTTTTGATTAGGTATCAATGTATGTTCTTTTACAATTTCTTCTTCTTTATGTTCATTTTGTTGTCCCTCAAACTCTTTAGTTATGCTATATCAATACATTCCTCAGATATTGGGGTAGTTAATGGTGTAGCAATAACCCACACTCTCTTATTGGGATTCTTTCTAGCCAATGGCTTCTTCAATATCCTCTTTTTTTACGACAATTTGTACAAGTAGATTTTTCAAATTCTTTCTTAGATTTCTTGGGCATTTTTGTTTCAGTAACCCTTGCTTCAGTAGACGTTGTTCTAGGTGCCCTTATTTCAATAGTCTCTACCTCAGGCCCTTCATCTGCAATAGGCCATCCATGATAACTATCCCTAGATTGTCCATTGGATATATCCACAAGTTCTCTTAGGGTTTGTGTGACGAGGTTTAGGTTTAACCAATCTCATTTGTCTAGGAAGTGTAGCTTCTCTACTTTGTCTGGGAGGTGAAAATGTTCTATCTTCTATTGTTGTTTCAATACCTACCTCCTATTCTTCATTTTTTGGCTTCCTCACTTTCCTCTTTTTCGCTGCAGTTTGTACAGAAGTAAATTTTTTAGATACTTCCTTAGATTCCTCGGGCATTTCTGTTTTAAGAACCCTTGCTTCAACTAATGTTGTTCCAAGTGCCCCTATTTCAGTAGTCTCTTCCTTAAGCCCTTCTTCCTCAATAGGGCATCCATGATAACTATCATCAAATTGTCCACTAGATATATCCACAGGTTCTTTAGTGCATTCTCTTTCTCCTTCAACAGATGTACCAACAAAATTCTTATGGAACTCCATCTCTTACTATTTTTGTGATGGGGTCTAGGAGGTGTAACTGCTCTTTCTTCTCTAGGAAGTGTAGCTCCTCAAATTTATCAAGAGGTTTCATTACTCTATCTTCTGGTGTTGTTTCAATGATTACCTCCTGTTCTTCACTTTCAATTTCCTCTATTTTAGTGGCTAGTGCATGTGACTTTGCCAAAAAACCAGTCCATGTGCTTTCTTGCTGTTGTAGTGAATGAATTATGATTAACTTGATGAGTGCATGGTTGGATAAGAAACTCTTTCGATTTTTTGCTATATGCACCGCCTTTTCCATATGTTGTATTTTTTTTAGCAAATAATAGAGAAAAATTATCAGTTGTCCATTATGAATATGTGCCAATAACTAAAAATCATAATTGAATATCATCCCAAAACGTACCTCAAAAGTAATGAACTTTTGAATAAATAAAACCACACCATACCAAGGGTGAGGAAGAGATGTTTGATCAATACCTCTCCCTTTTCCCCTTACTTCCTTTCCTTGATGTAAAAATGTTTCCCTAACTATTGAAACTACTATTTTCTTAGAAAACCCGCAAGTCCCTATCTGAGGTAAACCTGTCACTGATCCGAATTTAAACAGGAACACGAAAAATTACAGAGATAACCATAAATACAAAGATGCATCAGAACTAATACTTCATTTCATTAATGTAAAATACTGAAATATGCTTACAAACAAAAATGGAAATAAACTAGCTCAGGTGATGGTAGCTTATCTCTCAGGAGAGGTGTGGCGGCTACATGCCTTTGAACTGCGTTAATGAGGCTCAAGGGCCTTCTTATCATTGAAAAATAAGATAAATCTCTAAACAACCAAAACCCTAACCCGAGGAGATGTAACACCAAGAGTTTATGGGCCCCGTTGGGGTTAGTTGGGAAGCCAACTTCCCGGGGTCGTGACTTGGTCATATTATCTCCGGTTGACGTGCATGATACCCCGTTGGAAAGATCTCTTTGATGACTACGATGAAAAAAGCGACTTATAAAAAATTGTTGACAGTAGATTGCTAAAAAACGTCCTTTAGGGCCTCAAAACGGCTCTGGAAATTTAGAACTTGAAAAAACTGCTAAAAATAGTAAATTTTGCTACAATGAAGGAAACTGAAAAACTGAAAGAACAATGGTGGGGGTCCAAGTGGATTTGGCAGGTGGTCACCAATATCCGCATGGATCAGTCACCTTGATAATTATGCTCTTTGTAACAACTATTTTGAATCCTCTAACCCATGAATGTTTCTCTTGTAGAGCCTATGTGAATTCCATAGAAAATTGTTCATTGAAAGCTTACAGCTTCTCAAAGTAGACTAACCACTCTACATTCCTAGATATTTCTAGGGCTTTTGGATGGTGTAGCAATGCATCAATGGAGTCTGGTTCATGATAGACCGTTGCTTCTCCCATGGCTGTTTTAGAGATTGTTACTGCTTAGAACTTCTAAGATATTGTTACAGGGTGGAATGTGGTCAATACAAACACTTGGGTAGAGAATATCAGTTGAATGAAATTTGGCAATGGGCAGGGAATAACTAAGGTTACCCTTTCAATGAATTTAGGCTTTCAATCATAAATGAAAACTACCAGGAATGATTTCCAAATAGTCACATTGTTTTTCATGAGCAGTGGCTAATTATTGATTTATGATAAGTGTATAGTGCCCCCACCTTGCACTCCTCCACCAAATTAATTACAAAAGTCATCCTTGGCATGTTAACTGAAAAAGTCAAATCCAATGCCATAATAAGGAGCAAAATACGATGTTACAGAGGAAGCTAAAATGGAAGCTAAAAATGAAGCTAAAATGGATGCTAAAAACAATGCCATATCTAGGAGAAAAATGGGATGTTACACAAGAAGTTATACATGAAGCTACATTAAGAGCTAAAGAAGAGGATAAACTGGGAGCTTTGGTCGGCTCTAAATAGTGTTGACTTTAGTGACATTTGTCTGTGATCTACAAGAAAACACCAAAATTAGCACCATCCAGATAAAGAGTGCTGATTTTTTCAAAAAAGTGGAGAAAAAATACACTGAACAGTTAGTGGAAGAAAGGAGCTAAAGAGGAAGCTAATCACAGGGATTTGTTGTAGTGAATGAACAATTATATTCGACCCTAATGTTCATCAAGGATTATGTTTCATTTTTGCATTAATAAGATTAACTGTGTTTAACATTAAAAAGTTAATTTCAATATTATGTCACATGAAGACATTACACAATGCCTTCCCTGGACTAATTCAAAAATACTCCACATATTTAGACTAAACGTTTTTATTTTGGATAATGATTTTCGCAATACAAACTTTCTATATAATAAACAATATTTTTCTTACCATTCTAAATAACTTTTAATCCAAAATAATATACTAGATAATATAATATTTTTATACTTTGATACTATGAATCAATTATTTAACAGTATATAATTATTTAAAATTTTATAGTCAACAAATCTACATCGAGCAAAATTATTTCTCACAGATTGATTGTAATATAAGTATTTGAGGGTGTTAAATCCATTTCAACTATAAAAACAATAACTTATTATTTAAAAATTACAATTTTAACAAAAAAATATATATATGCTAACTAATTAATATAAATATTTCCTATTTTTTTCTAAAGAAATAATTTGATCTACATCAGTTATATTATTAATTATTTGTATACATTAAGACAATTAAATCACATATCAATAAACTTTCTTATTGAATAAAATTAAAATTTGATGAAAGTTTTATGAATGAGATCCTTCAAAGTTCTTTATAGATAAAAGCTAAAGTGAATTTAGGTTAGTGTTTTTCTTACATTATAATCATAAAATTATCATAAACAGGATCCAACTTTTATGATATGCACAATAAATCTGTTAAGACATAAATATATAAATTAATTGTTAATAATATATAAACAATATGAATCTAATATAGTTTAGTTTTAGAATTTATTTTAATTGTTTTTTCCGTATCAACTTAATGAACTCCGTAACTATAAATTTAGTATATGAAGATTAAAAGAAAATAAAAAAATAAAATTTACTATTCAACCTGGATTACAAATTATAATAACTTCCCAGCTTAATCACAAAATTGTTAAAATCATGTTCAATATATATATCCTATATTATCACAAAAATTTAGGCTTCCGTAAAATCTTAGTTCAAATAATTATTTTGTCCCCCACTAAGATATAATTCATGATTTTCAAAGACAAGTACGCACAATCTCCTAGTCCACTTAATTGGCAAATTAGTTCACAAACTAAACTAAATTAATTGAGCTTGGACATCATGTGAAGTTTGGGGTTTATTTGAGCTTGGACAACATAGGTCAATGAACACCATTTGGGGTTTTTTTGAAGAGAAACATACATCGAATGTGCGCCAGTATTTATGGAAACCAATCACTTGTATACTCATTTTTAAGGAAGCTTAGATTATGAGTTCGTTATCATAGTTGATCTCTGATAAAATGATTGAGATTGAAGAAAAAGTTAAGAAATATTCACTCAGTAATGATTATTAGTGTGCCCTATAACACAGGAATTGTCTTTTTCATATTTAACTTGTGACTTTTCATAGTGAAGTGTTTATAGGATGGGTACTCAATCAATTAAGTTGATTCTCAGATATATTTACATGAAATATGATATTTAAATATAAATCATTTTTTATCTTAATTTATATAGTAAATGAATTTATAATTTATACTTACTATTATATTTTATATTATTTTGTATTTTAATAATTTATATATATATCATATATATTATTTTTCATGGTTATACTTAAAAAAAATTAAAATTTGAAAAAAATCATGGTTACACATATGAGTCTTCATATTATTTCAATTTATTTTTATTTGATATGCCATATTATTATATTTTTCTCTTAAGAAATGGTATATAATTATAAGTTATTAAAACGAAATTGAATTTACCCTATTTATTTTTTTTTATTACTTTTTAATTGAGTTCACATTCTTTTTATTACTATTATTTTATTTTATTTTGATCTCATGCTTCAATACAAGATCTCATCTATTGCCTCACTACATAACATCCCCCCATAAAAATTAAAATGAAAAAGATATGTTACTTTGAAAAATTATCACAATGAACCTTTCCTACCATGGCCATTATAAAAAAACATTAAACACAAATCATGGAAAATTCATATATGATAAAATTTACGTGGTTCTCATATATTTAGGTGCCCACATAAGATATGTCCACATAGAAATGGATACAACCTTTATTATATTATTCACAAGCTCTTTGGAGTTTTAATAGTATTTTCCTCCCTTTTGCCATATCCTTGCAATGGCCCAAAGACATCTTACAATGTATTCATCATGCCTTTAAATAGGCTATGTAACATGAGCAAAACATGATAAAAACCATGGGTAACGAAAACCTCCATCCTTTAAACCACCGATGCTAAATTAACACTATGGATGAGTTTAAGTTTACCATAATCACAAACAATCACCTTCTTAAAAATTGACTTGGGGAGATTAACTTGGTCCGAATATGTTTGTTGAAGTCCATATAAAAAGATATGATCCAAGGGAATACACGGATAACGATTTGTTGCATCGGCAAAATGTTTAAGATACTTTTTCTTGTACATGGTTCATCAACTATCTCACATCCTACGATCTTGCATTCCCCATTCAAGATAGTATAAAGTACTAGTCACATTCTGCCCTCAAACTAGCATAGAGTACCAGTCACATCCCACCCTCAAGCTGGCATATGAGTCCAAGTCACCCTTGTATCTATTCAAGTGATTCATTCCAAAACATGAGACAACATGTGCAAATCCACTACATGTATCCCTCAATAACATGTCTTATAACGACCCTCGGGAATACTTTGCACATATGGTTTGGATTTAAAAATTGGACAAAACATTGTAGGGTTTTCATGCAATATTGTGGCTCTCCATGACATGATGACTGCTTCAACATACCTTAACACCATTAAATCCATCTATTTTTGTATGTCCATGCTACTACCTAAACATTCTCTCATTATCTACTCATGCTTTTGAGCATCTTTCTATTGTGGCTCCACTACACTCTTCTCATGTTGTTTAGACCTTCAAAGCTCATTTGTACTCGCCAAATCCACCTAGTTTTTCATTTGCACCTACTTTGCACTGGCGTGATCTATGTGGTAGCTCATTATTACATGGCTATTCAACATAATTGTTACCCAAAAAAATGTGATGCCCATATACTTTATTGGCTTAGGGTTCCGCCTCCTCCATGTAGATTACAATATTAGCTAGTAAATATTTCCACCTATTTCGATATATCCATTTCTTTTCATATTTGGGTATCCAAATAGTAGATCTACCTTTACCACTTATGAAAACTCATTATCCATAATCTAATAAGTTCCCAAGCCATTGTCTAGACTTACCCGCTCTCAAATGAGTTGTTGATAAGAAAAATATAATATGTAGAAAAATAAACACAAATCATGAGAAATTTATAGAATATAAAAGTTAGGTGGTTCACCTAACATATTTATGTGGTTCACCCAAGGGATAAATGATTAGGTATATTATTATATCATTGGCAAACTCTTTGGAATCTTTATAGTATTTTCCTTCCTGTTGTCATGACCTCATAGTGGTCTAAAAGAATCTTACAATGGATTCATTATGCCTTTACATAGGGTATATAACATAAAAATTTCATGGGTTACCGATACCTCAATCTCATACAATAAATTGACTCTATGACTAAGATAAGTTTACTCTAATTACTTTAACATATTTATTAGGAAAGAGTGTATGACACTACTGATTTGTTGGAAAATAATGAAAATATATCATTATTACCATAAAATTATGTTTGGTCTAATTTGAATAGTAGTATAGGTAGAAAAAATACAATGAACCATTTCTTACAACAAACCTTCTTAGAATGCCTTGCATCTTCTTTCATTGCTAACTTGTATCAAATGTGAAATAGTTTTCTATTTGACATAGCCCTTTAAGCAAGGTGCCAACCATCAGATTATAGTGTCAACTCTCACATGCAGGAACAAAATTGGGGCTATGAACTTAGATGTGATGGCCTTATAGAATGAGCTATAGTAGAGTTTGCTTGCTACCCAAAATAAAACAAGAGTGAGATCTTGGTACTGAATGTTCCCTTAATGTACTTCTTTTCACATATGTCAAATTGATCTCTACTCAACATTGATTTGATTACCTAATACATGGAGAAACCAAGGCATAAAAATATGTTTAAGATTCAAATGACCTCCCATGGAAAAAAAATATGCCATTATCATAGAAAAATAAAATGGAAATGGAATGGGTTGCGAAATTCCATAACCTTTGAACTCATGGTCACATAATTTATCACTTATCTCAGTGAAGTGCTTATCTCAATCTCCTCATAAAAATTTAAAAAATTATAAAGAAAATAAATAAATAATAAGATAATTTGGACTACTATATTATCCCTTAATATATTGTTTACTCTAACATTTTAAAAAACGTGAAAAAAATGTGAAAATGAAAATAACAATTTGATAAATTAATACAATAAATTTCCAACTCAACTTAGTAAACAAATGAATAATAATAATAAGTACATCCTTAAATACAAAAATGCAAAAATGTTAATCTTCAAAATTCATCCATTGACCATCAATCATAATAAGTAAGCCTCTATTATTATTTAGGCATAATCATCTTAATGGCCATTTTGGAAAGCAATTAGATGGACAAATAAACACTCTCTTCAATTTAGTGCGCAGAATATGGCTTTGCAATCTGCATTATAAACTTGTAAATGTAAATATATTGGAGATTTTTTTGTGAATAGAGTATATATATGTGTCACTAGGACCCTCACCAGCGTTGTAAACGAGGAAAGACCAGAGCAAAGAAATTTGAACAATTTTCAATGATTTCAAATTGATACAGATCGGTTGGTTGTTAGGATCAGAGTTATGACTTGTAGTCCTTTGTCCTCCAACATGAATGGTCCTATGCAAGGTAGGTATGAATGGTCCTATGCAAGGTAGGTAGTTATGTTGAGAATTATGGCTTGCCATCTTGCGTCCTCCAACCTGACTGGTGATATGCAACCTCATGGTAACATGGAATATGGGATCAATACATTTGATGATAAAATTTAGATTTTAAGACAATTGTATATTATTTTCTAGAATGAAATCGTAATTTTAACCATACAAATTAGCATTTCAACCCTTCTTCATTCTATATTTTTAAATAAATATTAA